>CM064550.1:2323638-2341138 GCA_032716605.1 Paralithodes platypus
TGATAATTGTATTGTTAACTCGACCCTGACATTTGTATACCTTCCAAATTATATGAGATTCTAGACACTTATCTAATCAACACCTAATACTATTCCGCCTTGTTGTTATGTGGAATGATTGTTTGTCTTTTCGTTGCATGTATGTGCCGTGTAGTTGTATCCATCATGTGTAACTGTATATATGCATATTAACCCTTTCACTACTGGTGACGTCCTTTTAAATTTACTCTGGCTACTATTAACTCCTCTGGCTACATAGAGACGAGTTATTTTCAGTTAATAATGGGCCTCCAGCAATTAACATGCTTCAAACTATCTCACTTAACCTTTTTTACTACCATCTTTGCTTCTTAACTGCACCAAACCGTCTAAACATAGCTATAGGTAGCGCCAACGAACTCGACAATAATCCGTCTAAACATAGCTATAGGTAGCGCCAACGAACTCGACAATAATCCGTCCTTCTAAAACATTTCGCTATAGGTAGCGCCAACGAACTCGACAATAAACCGTCTAAACATAGCTATAGGTAGCGCCAACGAACTCGACAATAAACCGTCTACTTAAACATTAGCTTATAGGGTTAGCGCGGGCACATCCAACGAACTTCGACAATAAACCGTCTCTAAACATAGGCTAGAGGTAGCCGCCAACCGAAACTCGACAATAAACCCGTCTAAACATAGATATAGGTAGCGCCACAACGAATCTCGAACAATAATCCGTTCTAAACATAGCCTATCGGTGCGTAGCGCCAACGAAACTCGACAAATAATCTGTATCTAAAAATAGCCTATAGGTAGCGCCAACGAACTCGACAATAAACCGTCTAAACATAGCTATAGGTAGCGCCAACGAACTCGACAATAAACCGTCTAAACATAGCTATAGGTAGCGCCAACGAACTCGACAATAAACCGTCTAAACATAGCTATAGGTTTTTAGCCGACCAACGCGAACTCGACAATAAACCGTCTAAACATAGCTATAGGTAGCGCCAACGAACTCGACAATAATCTCGATCCCTGACCTCTTCCTGACTCAAAATGGTCTAGAGCAAACTGGCTGTAAATATCCACACCTCTTACCTGGTGGACTCTTCCCAAATGAGAGGCATTTCAGGCCGATTACTTTAATTCATTTTGAGTTATAAGAAGTTAAGGGGTCAGGATTATTGTCAAATTCGTTGGCGCTACCTATAGTATAATATTTAAAAAACGGCGCCGAGGGATACAGAAGGGAGGGTTCGGTTTTTATTTTTGTTTTTAGGTTTTTAAACAAAGTGTGGTGGTTTTAAACAGAAAGTGGTCCTTTTGTACACGTGTATCCCCCCCCCCTGTGGTTCTCGGGGTACACGTGTCATTTTTTTTTTCTGTGGTTGGCGTGTCTGTGGTGAACACTTGTCTGTGGTTGGCGTGTCTGTGGTGTACACGTGTCTGTGGTTGGCGTGTCTGTGTATATATGATCCCGTGTTTATTGATGATGTAGTAGAGAGTGGCAATGCGCTTACTGATATAAGTTTGCTTATATAATACTCATGGTAATCCTGGTGCCTCGTGTGATACTTGTGTACCTAACCCTCGCCCCCCATTATTACCATGTTATATATTGCTTTGTATTATGGGAACTTTGTATCTTGTAATTCTGTAATATGTACATTTTTCCATTTATCTTGTTTACTTTGTATTCCCTGTATTCTATTACTATGAACCTTAAGGGGAGATTTTTAGATTTGTGGGCCCCTTTCTCTCTCATGTTTATCCCTATTAGTTTTGAGATTGTAAGACGTTCTCCCTATTAGTTTGACGAATTCAAGGCTTTGCGTCTCGTTTCTTTGTCGATATTAAGACCTTTTATGTCCGTTAGATGTCGATTTTATCCTAGCAAGCCATAGCAATCCTGCAATTTTGAAGGAAGGACATCTTCTAACGAAAGATGCACAAATTTATCTCGAAACGGGTCATTGGGGTGTAAATCATATCCCTGTAATTCATACCCCTGTAATTCATCCCCTGTAATTCATATCCCTGTATTTCATATCCCTGTATTTCATATCCCTGTAATTCATCCCCTGTAATTCATATCCCTGTAATTCATCTCCCTGTAATTCATCCCCCTGTAATTCATCACCCTGTAATTCATATCCCTGTAAGTCATCTCCCTGTAATTCATCACCCTGTAATTCATTCCCCTGTAATTCATCTCCCTGTAATTCATCTCCCTGTAAGTCATCTCCATGTAATTCATCCCCCCGTAAGTAATCACCCTGTAATTCATATCCCTGTAATTCATCCCCCTGTAATTCATCCCCCTGTAATTCATATCCCTGTAATTCATCCCCCTGTAATTCATATCCCTGTAATTCATCCCCCTGTAATTCATTCCCCTGTAATTCATCTCCCTGTAATTCATATCCCTGTAAGTCATCTCCCTGTAATTCATCCCCCTGTAATTCATCTCCCTGTAATTCATATCCCTGTAATTCATCTCCCTGTAATTCATTCCCCTGTAATTCATATCCCTGTAATTCATCTCCCCGTAATTTATCTCCCTGTAATTCATCCCCCTGTAATTCATCGGCCTGTAATTCATCCCCCTGTAATTCATCCCCCTGTAATTCATATCCCTGTAAGTCATCTCCCTGTAATTCATCACCCTGTAATTCATATCCCTGTAAGTCATCTCCCTGTAATTCATCACCCTGTAATTCATCACCCTGTAATTTATCTCCGTGTAATTCATCTCTGCGCGGTATGACGAGGCGGGATAAATTCCTCTGTTAATGCCATTACACTGGCGGGGGTGCTGTTAATTCATGCCCCTATAACTTCACCAACACCCCCTTGTATTCATTTATGCTCATGGTAGTTTCACCCAACTGTAATCCCCCCCCCCCCCCCCCCCGTACCCGGGGCCTGTATGTCTACCTTACTTCTGACATATTTACAAAGCTGCCTACCACGGGTTATGATGGATCATACTACCCTCTACCTCTCTCTCTCTCTCTCTCTCTCTCTCTCTCTCTCTCTCTCTCTCTCTCTCTCTAACTCAACAAATAACTCACCAATCCTCCCCAAAAACCTCCACTCAGTCTCTCTCTCTCTCTCTCGGCTTTATAGGCAGGTCATTGGCTTTATAGGCAGGTCATTTGAGCATAAATCCAAAGAAGTTATCCTAACCCTTTACAATTCCTTAGTCCGCCCTCTTCTGGAATACTGCGTTCAATCCTGGTGCCCTTATTACCAAAAAGATATAAACAAGCTAGAACGAGTTCAACGTAGAGTTACCAAAATGATACCTAGCCTAAAGAACAAACCATACGAAGAGTGTCTTAGAGAAATTAAATCTTATTTCCTTTAACCCAGCAGCAGATTTAACGAGGTGAATTAATTCAACGTGTTTCAAAATCATCAAAGGCATCGACAATATGGAAACTGTAGTAAGTACTTCACTATCGGGACTCAATCTAATTACCACGCGTGAAAACGTGTTGCAAAAATTATTGGTAAATCTTTTAAACCATCTGCACGAATCTCAGAATTTCTTCTTCAATCGAGTTGTCAACGTGTGGAATGGGCTTCCCCGAAACGTTATAGACTGCATCACCTTGATTCATTTAAACTCCGCCTAGACAAATATCTCTCATTAAATCGCGACTGACTGCGTTTGTAAATGAATAACTTTATTTTATCCCCCCTCAGTTACTAACCCATCTGTCCTCTACTAACTTCCTAATCCTGCCACGGACATTAGTTCCAGGGCAGTAATTCCCTTTCCAATGTTCCCTTACCCACTCTAAGCCACTGTTTGGACACTTGATCCTCAGTGTTTTGGAGGACACTAGGGTCACTAGACTGTTGTTGCTTGATTTCCTTTGTACTCCTTTGTACTCCTTTGTACTCTCTCTCTCTCTCTCTCTCTCTCTCTCTCTCTCTCTCTCTCTCTCTCTCTCTCTCTCTCTCTCTCTCTCTCACACGTACATTTATTCCTTTCAACATGTTATTCGTGTACATATTTACAAACATAAGGTAATGCATATCAGATAGTTATTCATAGTGTCGTTATATTGTCATTAGGTCAGCATTATGTTCCTCTCCGTCTTTTAATATATCTTGCATACATCTACAATCTCTCAATCTCTTTATGGTATTTTATTCTCCAAATCATGTGGTTTGGCTATGATAAAAACTTGGGTCCACCAATCACTGTACGAAATACACCAATGTATTCTATATGATTTTGTTTTATTTGTCACCCTCAATACGTTATGTTATATATTTCATAAATCTCCCATGCATCCTGAATCTTTCTTGTGCCTTCTTGTGTGCGTGAGTGTTTGTGTGCGTGTGTGTGCGTGCGTGTGTGTGTGTGTGTGCGTGTGCGTGTGTGTATTTACCTAATTGTATTTTACAGGATTGAGATTACTCTCGTAGTGTTCCGTTAGCCTTAACTTATCATAATTTACTTTAATAAAAGCTTGAATACTTTGTGCACACACTAGGTCGTTTGGTAACTTATTCCACTTCTCAACCATTCTCTCTGGAAAACCAAATGTCCTAACATCCTTCCTAGCTCTCCTCCTCAACAGTTTATAGTCATGTCCTCTCGTCCTCCCCACCGCTGGCCAAACAAAATGTGTTTGATTAATATATTCCTTTCCGTGAACACACCTAAATAAAGCTATCATGTCTCCCCTCTCCCTCCTCTGTTCGAGTGAGGGAATCCTCAGGTGACACAACCAGTCTTCATATTGTAAGTGTTTTAACCCTGGCACCCATCTTGTGTGTGTGTGTGTGTGTGTGTGTGTTAGATGTACTTTTGTTTCAAAATGAACCTATTCAAGACATTGGAAAGATCTAGGCTACCTCTCCCGGTACCTGAGGCTTTATATGTTAATCTACTGTATATGGATTAAGATCTAGGCTACCTCTCCCGGTACCTGAGGCTTTATATGTTAATCTACTGTATATGGATTAAGATCTAGGCTACCTCTCCCGGTACCTGAGGCTTTATATGTTAATCTACTGTATATGGATTAAGATCTAGGCTACCTCTCCCGGTACCTGAGGCTTTATATGTTAATCTACTGTATATGGATTAAGATCTAGGCTACCTCTCCCGGTACCTGAGGCTTTATAGTTAATCTACTGTATATGGATTAAGATCTAGGCTACCTCTCTCCTCCCGGTACCTGAGGCTTTATATGTTAATCTACTGTATATGGATTACGATCTAGGCTACCTCTCCCGGTACCTGAGGCTTTATATGTTAATCTACTGTATATGGATTAAGATCTAGGCTACCTCTCCCGGTACCTGAGGCTTTTATATGTTAATCTACTGTATATGGATTAAGATCTAGGCTACCTCTCCCGGTACCTGAGGCTTTATATGTTAATCTACTGTATATGGATTAAGATCTAGGCTACCTCTCCCGGTACCTGAGGCTTTATATGTTAATCTACTGTATATGGATTAAGATCTAGGCTACCTCTCCCGGTACCTGAGGCTTTAATATGTTAATCTACTGTATATGGATTAAGATCTAGGCTACCTCTCCCGGTACCTGAGGCTTTATATGTTAATCTACTGTATATGGATTAAGATCTAGGCTACCTCTCCCGTACCTGAGGCTTTTATATGTTAATCTACTGTATATGGATTAAGATCTAGGCTACCTCTCCCGGTACCTGAGGCTTTATATGTTAATCTACTGTATATGGATTAAGATCTAGGCTACCTCTCCCGGTACCTGAGGCTTTATATGTTAATCTACTGTATATGGATTAAGATCTAGGCTACCTCTCCCGGTACCTGAGGCTTTATATGTTAATCTACTGTATATGGATTAAGATCTAGGCTACCTCTCCCGGTACCTGAGGCTTTATATGTTAATCTACTGTATATGGATTAGATCTAGGCTACCTCTCCCGGTACCTGAGGCTTTATATGTTAATCTACTGTATATGGATTAAGATCTAGGCTACCTCTCCCGGTACCTGAGGCTTTATATGTTAATCTACTGTATATGGATTAAGGGGGGGATGGACCGGTTTTTCTAGCCCCCTTCTTACTCGTGTCTAGCCCATTGGTTTTGAGATATTAATGTTGTCGGCCCAATATTGTGACGATTTAATACCTTTCGCCCCATTTCGTTGTCAAATTTAAGACCTTTCGTGCCATTTAGGTGTTGATTTTTTCTTGGCGAGCCTGTAATTCTAAGAGGAAAATTTGTCTACCGAAAAATTTGCAAATGTATCTTGAAAGGGGGTCTAGGGGGTGTTTTTCTAAGTTTGATAGAGGTTTAACGAGGAAACTAAATAATAAATGAATCAATAAACCAAAAAAGCAGCCACTAGCCCCTTAACATGCCTGAGTTCCGTCCATATTGCCCTACTTCCAACTAAAATAAACAAACACACACAATACCGTAAAACAAATATATGAGCCAAGTACCCAAGTAGTAATTACTAAATATTCAGGACGGTTATTATGTTTTAGTCCTTATTATTTTGGTAACTTTGTCTTTTAGTTAGGTCCGGTTTTTAAGCTGTGGATTTTATCGACCATAATATATTAGCCTCATTGTATTCTACCTGCTATTATGTTTCATTCATGTAGGGAATGAATAATATGTGATATATAGAAAGACATAACCTAATCTAATGATGGGCTGGTCTTTCAGAGTGAGAGCTGAGCGATCTCTGCCATACCCATAGCTTATTCTGACTGTTCCTTTTACTTACAGTATATATTTTCTAGATCTCAAGTGACGGCATCTTTTCCATGGATTGACCTCCCTACTGCCAAACTAGAGGTTGGCAGATTGGGAGCCGAAGCGTCACATTTTTCCCTTGCGCCTCAACTTTCCCTTCATAATTGCTGGAGGCACAGGGCCTTGGGTGGGGCTTTGGTTTCCCGGGTGTTTCCGCACCATCCTCAGCTCCCTGCCTTGGAGTGGCTTTGGTCACTCGGGCTTTGTTAGTGGTAAGCATGGAGGGTTTTGTGGGGGCGCTCGTTTATGACCTTGGCCTTGCTCGGGACCTTGAGGCTGTTCGGCCAGACAGCCTGGGGGTCAACAACAACAACTACAACAACCCCTAACCTAGAGCTATAGTCATCCTCCTATGAAATGAGCTACAAGGTGGTTTCCCTCCCCCTGTGCGGTGTTGTCAAATATTCAAAGCTTTAACAACAAATGTTAGTTTTTCAGGCTATTAACAAATTAATTTTAGCTTTTATGACTATATATATTATATTACAATTTTTAAAGGTTATGTGGTGTTAAGAAACATATCATTTTAAGGATATATAGAAGGAATTTATACAACATATGGCACGCTATTTAGAACATGCTGCCAATTTTCTGGGGACAGCTATAAATAGATTTAAGGAGTGGTAGGATATGCGACGTTGCCAAATAATATCAATGCGGTTCTGTTGGCTACGCACGCACTCACACACACCCCTACAGATACAAACACAAACACACACATACATACACAATCTCCAAAATGCAATATAGCACAATCAAAAGAGAGAGAGAGAGAGAGAGCTGGATACGAGTAATGGCAGCGCTTTAAATGGCCTCAAACAACGACAACAACATCACCCAGGTCAGACGGTCACTAACCCTCATTCATAGCGCGACCACTATGGAAGGAAAAACTCGCAAAAGTTACTCTCATCTTCATAGCCCGGCAAGGGAGATGCTGTACAATGTAAATAGGTATATACAAATATAGCCTACCTATTATTTCGTTTCTGTAACTTTTATACAAGAATACCAATAACCCTTCCAGACATAAAAACGTCTTGTACATTTATTTCAAGTTTCCCTTCTAAATGTGATCATAAGAGAACGTTGCTTGGTTTCCCGTGTTCTAAAAGGTTTGTTTTGGTAGAAATGTGGCACCACTGCACAGGGCGACCTTGACCTCCTTGGAGCTCATTTCAGTTGAGGTTGACTATAGTACGTGAGATACAAGACTAACCCTTACCTACCAGGTAGTATGTGGCACTATAAGTCGGTTTTATTTCAGCTGATGGTAAATTGAATCCCTTAGTAACTGATTTTTCGATACTTATGGGGAAATAAACATGAATCTTCTTTGTCTCTGCGTCGTAATAATGTCAAGTTTTCATAATTAACAACATATTTCGGTACAAAATGTACGTATTAACTGAGTAATCAAGATAGTAAAGTAACATACCAATTTACCATCAGCTGGAGGAAACAAATATATATATAGTACCTAGTACGTGGGATACAAGACTAACCCTTGCCTACCTATCAGGTGAATATTGTTACCTTTTGTATATCTCTTAATATGCATCTCCCGCATGAATGAAACATATTGGCAGGTAGTATACAATGCGGCTAATCTATTGTGGTCGATAAAAACGACACCTAAAGCCCCGAACCAAAAAGACAATAATAGGTCTATCATCATTTATGTATTAATTATTATTTTGTATTTGTTTTAATAGTATTATTTTATCTATAAAATTTAACCAATTCGTCTTATTCAATAAAGTATATACCGGGTATACGGAGTTACACTTTGTATTGGCCTCCATCTATATAATATATATTCTGTTTGCGGAGTTTATCTTCCATAGTATGACCAATAGTACTACCTACTGTATGATATAACAAATGCATGAAGTCTAAAAGATCGATCACTAACTATCAATAGTATGGTACTAACTCTTAAACTTGGTAAATACAAATATATTTAAGAATTATTAAGCTTCCAATTGAGCTTGAAAAATATAGCTACCGTTACTTTCCAATCCATTCATCTTATTGGGTCTCTAGGAAATAGAGCTAATATTTCTACCATTTGGGAAGGGTCAGCCAGGGAATAGGTGTGAAAATGTACATCCCGTTTGCTATACCCCTTTTTGAGTTACTGAGGTTAGAGGCCACGATGTTTGGCCTACTTATTTGGAACAGGGTATAGCTTAACCCTTTGAGTACCCGCGACGTGTGTTCATTATATTCTAGCTATATATAGACGCTAGTATGCACCTTAACAAGGATTTGTGCTAGTTAAAAGGGTTGGTGGAGATAGTTTGAAGCTTTATTATTGTTGGCAGTCATTATTAAGCTGAATGAAATCGTCTAATCATTGCCGGAATATAATTAAAAGGATATCACCGGTACTGTATGGGTTAAGCATGATGCGACACGAATTGTCCAGACCCTGTATCCTAGAAGACACTGGAATCCAAATAGTCCACCCTTGGTTTAGAAGACTTTAAATCTCCACTGTCTTTTGTCAACCCTCTGCCCCCCCCCCCCCCCTCCCCTCCCCTCCGTAAATTCCACTCGGACTGTTATATTCCCCATTTCACCCATCATTGCGCCCTTTCATCTCCACAATATTACCGCATATATTTCTCTCCCCCCCCCCCCCCCCGCCCCCATGAATTCAGATCCCCGCCTTCCTCTGCCTGTGTCTCTGTGTCTGTCTGTCTGTCTGTTTCTTTGTCTCTGTCTGTGTTTGTCTGTTTCTTTGTCTATGTAAGTCTGGTTTTTCTTTTCTTTTCTATGTGTCTTTTTTTGTCAATGTCTGTCTTTGTCTCTGTCTGTCTTTGTCTCTGTCTGTCTTTGTCTCTGTCTATGTGTGTCTGTTTATTTGTGTATGTTTGTTTCTTTGTCTCTGTCTATATCTGTCTGTTTCTTTGTCTCTCTCCATTGTCTGTATATATTTCGATGTCTGTGTCTGTTTTTGTCTCTCTATCGTTGTTTATGTGTATATTTGATTGCCAACTACCCCCCTCCTCACCGTCCCCTTCACCAACTACACCCCCCCCCCCCTCACCGTTCCCCTCTCACCAATTATTCTCCCCACCCTCACCGTTCCTCCTCACCAACTATACCCCCACCCCTCACCGTTCCTCCTCACCAACTATACCCCCTCCCCTCACCGTTCCTCCTCACCAACTATACCCCTCCCCTCACCGTTCCCCCTCACCAACTATACCCCCACCCCTCACCGTTCCCCCTCACCAACTATACCCCCACCCTTCACCGTTCCTCCTCACCAACTATACCCCCCCCCTCACCGTTCCCCCTCACCAACTATACCCCCTCCCCTCACCGTTCCTCCTCACCAACTATACCCCCTCCCCTCACCGTTCCCCCTCACCAACTATACCCCCACCCCCTCACCGTTCCCCCTCACCAACTATACCCCCTCCCCTCACCGTTCCTCCTCACCAACTATACCCCCACCCCTCACCGTCCCCCCTCACCAACTATACCCCCACCCCTCACCGTCCCCCCTCACCAACTATACCCCCACCCCTCACCGTTCCCCCTCACCAACTATACCCCCACCCCTCACCGTTCCCCCTCACCAACTATACCCCCACCCCTCACCGTCCCCCCTCACCAACTATACCACCACCCCTCACCGTTCCCCCTCACCCACTATACCCCCACCCCTCACCGTCCCCCCTCACCAACTATACCCCCACCCCTCACCGTTCCCCCTCACCAACTATACCCCCCACCCCTCACCGTTCCCCCTCACCAACTATACCCCCACCCCTCACCGTCCCCCCTCACCAACTATACCCCCACCCCTCACCGTTCCCCCTCACCAACTATACCCCCACCCCTCACCGTTCCTCCTCACCAACTATACCCCCACCCTCCACCGTCCCTCCTCACCAACATAACCCCCACCCCTCACCGTTCCCCCTCACCAACTATACCCCCACCACTCACCGTTCCTCCTCACCAACTATACCCCCACCCCTCACCGTTTCCCCTCACCAACTATACCCCCACCCCTCACCGTTCCTCCTCACCAACTATACCCCCACCCCTCACCGTTCCCCCTCACCAACTATACCCCCACCCCTCACCGTTCCCCCTCACCAACTATACCCCCACCCCTCACCGTTCCCCCTCACCAACTATACCCCCACCCCTCACCGTTCCTCCTCACCAACTATACCCCCACCCCCCCCCGTTCCCCCTCACCAACTATACCCCAACCCCTCACCGTTCCTCCTCACCAACTATAACCCCCACCCCTCACCGTTCCCCCTCACCATCTATACTCTCACCCCTCACCGTTCCTCCTCACCAACTATACCTCCACCCCTCACCGTTCCGACTCAGCAACTATACGCCCACCCCTCACCGTTCCTCCTCACCAACTATACCCCCTCCCCTCACCGTTCCTCCTCACCAACTAAACCCCCTCCCCTCACCGTTCCCCCTCACCAACTATACCCCCACCCCTCACCGTTCCCCCTCACCAACTATAACCCCCACCCCTCACCGTTCCTCCTCACCAACTATACCCCCACCCCTCACCGTTCCCCCTCACCAACTATACCCCCTCCCCTCACCGTTCCTCCTCACCAACTATACCCCCTCCCCTCACCGTTCCCCCTCACCAACTATACCCCCACCCCTCACCGTTCCCCCTCACCAACTATACCCCCTCCCCTCACCGTTCCTCCTCACCAACTATACCCCCACCCCTCACCGTCCCCCCCTCACCAACTATACCCCCACCCCTCACCGTCCCCCCTCACCAACTATACCCCCACCCCTCACCGTTCCCCCTCACCAACTATACCCCCACCCCTCACCGTTCCCCCTCACCAACTATACCCCCACCCCTCACCGTCCCCCCTCACCAACTATACCACCACCCCTCACCGTTCCCCCTCACCCACTATACCCCCACCCCTCACCGTCCCCCCTCACCAACTATACCCCCACCCTTCACCGTTCCCCCTCACCAACTATACCCCCACCCGTCACCGTTCCCCCTCACCAACTATACCCCCACCCGTCACCGTTCCCCCTCACCATCTATACCCCCTCCCCTCACCGTTCCCCCTCACCAACTATACCCCCACCCCTCACCGTTTCCCCCTCACCAACTATACCCCCTCCCCTCACCGTTCCCCCTCACCAACTATACCCCCACCCCTCACCGTTCCCTCTCACCATCTATACCCCCTCCCCTCACCGTGCCCCCTAACCCAACTATACCCCCACCCCTCACCGTTCCCCCTCACCAACTATACCCCCACCCCTCACCGTTCCTCCTCACCAACTATACCCCCACCCCTCACCGTTCCCCCTCACCAACTATACCCCCTTCCCTCACCGTTCCCCCTCACCAACTATACCCCCACCCCTCACCGTTCTTCCTCACCAACTATAACCCCCACCCCTCACCATCTATACCCCTCCCCTCACCGTTCCCCCTCACCAACTATACCCCCCCCCCTCACCGTTCCTCCTCACCAACTACCCCTTTCTCACCAGCTAATCCCCCCTCTCTTCAACTATTTCCACCCCTCTCTGTTCCCTCTCACTAGCTACCCCCCCCCTTCATTAACTATTCCCACACTTCATCACCAACTATTCGTGTATCCTATCCGAAACCCGGCCACCCATCCATCACTCTTCTTGTTCACGTGTCCTGCTCATCTTTCATTCAGGGCATCATTTTTCCTTGGCAGAAGACAGCTAGGTCGTGATTGGCGTGGCAGGTCTGTGGCAGGTTCGTGGCAGGTCTGTGGTAGCTTCGTGGCAGGTCTGTGGTAGGTTCGTGACAGGTCCGTGATAGGTTCGTGGCAGGTCTGTTGTAAGTTCGTGACAGGTCTGTGGTAGGTTCGTGGCAGGTCTTTGGCAGGTTCGTGGCAGATCCGTGGAAGGTTCGTGGTAGGTCTGTGGTAGGTCCGTGGAAGATCTGTGGTAGGTTCGTGTCAGGTCTGTGGTAGGTTCGTGGTATGTCTGTGGTACGTTCGTGGCAGGTCTGCGGTAGTTTCGTGGCAGGTCTGTGGTAAGTTTGTGGTAGGTTTGTGGCAGGTCTGTGGTAGGTTCGCGGCAGGTATGTGGTAGGTTTGTGGTAGGTTCGTGGTAGGTCTGTGATATGTTCGTGGCAGGTCCGTGGTAGGTTCGTGGCAGGTCTGCGGTAGGTTCGTGGCATGTCTGTGGTAGGTTTATGACAGGTCTGTGGTAGGTTCAAGGCAGGGCTGTGGTAGGTTCGTGGCAGATCTGTTGCAGGTCTGTGGTAGGTTCATGGCAGGGTTGTGGTAGATCTGTGGTAGGTCCGTGGCAGTTTCGTGGCAGCAGTATACTCTACTATATATATATATTTGTTGTTTCTTTATATTTTCAACGCTATCCTCTACTTCCTTCTAAACCCATCCCATGTTACCCCTATGAGTACCGCCGGTGCCGTCCTTTTACCTTTTTTTTGGTTACTATTAGATGATTTTACTCAGTTAGCAATTAATAGGCTTCGAACTTTCTCTCTTAGCCCTTTTTACTACCACAGATCCTTCTTAAACTGCATAAAATCGTCTAAATATACTGTTGCTAGAATACAATTAAAAAGAAGACGCCGTCGTTACAGAAGGGGTTAACTAAGAACGGGCAACACTCCCAAAGCAAAAATTAGCTATGTTTTGTTTTATGTGTATGAGGGAGACAAAAGGCAAAGCTGTCTGTAACAAGTGTCCACCCGAAGTTGAAAGAGATAGAGAGCTTTGTTCCTTCTGTCTCTCGTCGTTATTTGATTTGCTTCAGTTCCTCCTTCCGCATTTCGGTAACACGTTCCGTGTTCCTCTGGGGTTTTCCTTTTATTATTTATGGGGGTCTTTATTAAAGGTGTTATTTTATTTCCTTTTGTTCGTTGTGGGGTTTTAATAATTGTGTTATTTTAAAACCATTCAGTACCGGTGACGTCTGTTTGTCTTTATTTAATCAGCATTTAGACGATTTTATGAAGATTAGAAAGGATATATACATTTTATGAAGATTAGAAAGGATATATACATTTTATGAAGATTAGAAAGGATATATACATTTTATGAAGATTAGAAAGGATATATACATTTTATGAAGATTAGAAAGGATATATACATTTTATGAAGATTAGAAAGGATATATACATTTTATGAAGATTAGAAAGGATATATACATTTTATGAAGATTAGAAAGGATATACATTTTATGAAGATTAGAAAGGATATATACATTTTATGAAGATTAGAAAGGATATATACATTTTATGAAGATTAGAAAGGATATATACATTTTATGAAGATTAGAAACGATATATAGTAGCGAAAAATATTAATCAAGATCGTCTGTAGCCTCACAATGGGTAGACGTCCTTCCGAAACTTAATAAAAACATCTATCAGTTGCGAGAATATGATGAAAAAGACGTCACCGGTAACTTAAGGGGTTAATACCACCTCATTCCTTCAGCACCAATATCATATCAACTTATCACGTACAGTACTCTCTCTCTCTCTCTCTCTCTCTCTCTCTCTCTCTCTCTCTCTCTCATAACAACTAAATAATGGGCCACTTCACAGATTGTTTTTCTTTTATTTTTGTATTGTTTTTGTTATGGCTAGATATGGGCCTTAGCGGACAATCCCATAATCTGTTCCGGGCCAATTAACGTTAAGTAATTTCCATACTATTTCCACCGGTTGATCTTGGATAACCTCATTAAGCAAATGTAATCTTTTTGAATGAGGTCAACAGAAGCCTATGTAACATTTTAATGAGAGTATTATTTATTTGGTTTTGTATGTATTTAGTAATGATATTCTATAGTTTCCTCCAAAGACCTCTATCAAAACAACCCTTCGGGCCCTTCGGGATATATTAGTACATTGTTCGATAGAAAATGTCCCGACCAAAGGCCGGTTCCTCCTTAATTGCAGGCTCGCTAACACTCGCCAGGAAAAATAGACATCTGAAGGACACAAAAGGTCTTAAAATCGCCAAGCTAATGGGGCGAAAGGTCTTAAAATCGCCAAGCTAATGGATTGAATGTCTTAAAATCTCTAAAGTAATGGGGCTAAAGGGGATCCATAACCAGCAAAGCTCTCCCACTACCGAGCCCCACCCCGCCGTAATATTAATAATAGCACTAACCCCGCTGTTCTGTATATCATTGAGCGGGGCGGCAAACGCAGTCATTAGTAATGGGGCTAAAGGGGCTCCATAACCACCAAAGCTCTCCCACTACCGAGCCCCACCCAGCCGTAATATTAATAATAGCACTAACCCCGCTGTTCTGTATATCATTGAGCGGGGCGGCAAACGCAGTCATTAGTCGGGGATACTTCAGCCACGGGGGGGGGGGGGGGGGGGTGATTAAGAGGAGATTTGTATGTATTTGTTTATTATGTTTTTAGTTCCCTTCCTTGATTACCTGATGGGGCGAAACTCTTACAATCGCCAAGCTAATGAATCGAGCGTCATAAAATGTGAAAACTAATGAGGCTAAACATGAGGAAGAAGAGGGTCCCGCCGTAATAATAGTAACCCATCATTAAGCGGGGTGCAATAAACGGTCATTAGTCTGGGATAGTTTAGGGCTCTGCCGCGGGTGATTAAGGAACTTTTCTCACTGACGGGATCATTATGACTACGGTGTGTCGGGGGCCAGTGGGTGGGAACGAGTGTGTGTGTGTGTGTGTGTGTGGATGAAGGATGAAGGATGGTCGGGTGCAAATGCGGGCGTGTGTCTAGGGGAATCTGTGTGTGTGTGTGATTCACCAAACTTGTTTAGTCAAGAGGGATTCCGCGCAATGCAAGCGTCAGCTCATTATTATCGCGCCTCCTTAACTGGTAATGTATTGCGTGAAGTGCATGTCATGACGTGTTAGTGTATCGTTGGCTGTAAATGTGAGTGTAGTCTGTAATCAGTCAATTGGTGACATCTGAAATCGGAGTCTTGGGTTGATAATTATGTACGGTACCAGTCTCACCCGAAGGCTTAGGTTGACCTATACGATACCCTTCTCGCCTTGTAACAGACCACCAACTCCCAGAGGGGACGTCACAGCTTCGTTCACTTATCCAGATTCCTATATATACTGCTAGGTAAACAGAGGCTACGCCGTTAGAAGACTTGCCCAAATGTCTCTTCCCCGCCCGGGACCTTCTGGTTGCGAGCCAGACGTGCTATCCGTTACGCCACGAGGAGATGTGTGTGTGTGTGTGTATGAATGAAGGGCGATTGGGTGAATATGTATGGGTGTGTGAAAGGGAAATGTGTGTAGGCTGAGTGGATGTGGGAAATAATTATCCATAATTATTCCTGCCAATTAAACGTAACGAAAGAGTAGCATAAGGATCGTGTTAAGTGAAGCTGTTGAATCATACGAAAACACTACTAATTGTCATTAGCTATGGTAATATGGAAATAATTGTATATCATTTGAGTTAGGACTATAAGTATAAGTATGTTTATTGTATAAATATATTTACGTATATAGAGAGTAATGTTAGCTAGTATTATACTACCATCATCATTTTAATTACAATACCGTACAACCGGTGTTCAAATTGATCATATGACTCATAGGTTCGTTTGTCAAGTGCAATTTCATAATTCTTCGACCTGTAGCAAAATGCCATGAGCTGATTACTGGCAGAGGAATCGGAGGGTAGGGGTCAGTTGTTATCATACAGCCGTGCTATTAACATGAATACGTGCAGTGACTAATACACAGCCAATAATCCTGTTTTAGCAGTCACTAGATATATATTATAAACTGTCATCACATTACATGATATCTAATGATATGCCGCTCATGGCCGAGTGGTTACGGTACCCAGCTCTCTCAAATATACCTGGGGTGAGTGGGTTCGAACCTTGGTCAGGATGCCTCTCTCCCAACATTACATAATCCAATAGGGTTGATAGCCTCTGAAGTCCTATTTTAACTAACACTACGTTGAACAACATAAATGAACCCCAAGTGAACAGGAACTAAAGCTACCATGTGGACAATAATTCAACCTTAAGTGTAACAAGAGGCGGCTCAGTGTCCTAGGATAAATACCGGTACCCATACTATTACCACTGGCCAGAGGTGGGATTGGGTAGCTCTTAGGTTGGGATTACGTCAAGTGACATCTAAAAACATCAAGTAAGTTAATTAATGTATTACATTTTCGTATATTATGAGTCTTATATACAGTGTTCAAAGTGTCAGTATGTGGATAACTGGTAGAATTACAGTGTGTTCAATTTCTTCCTTACAGTGGATGTTCACAACAGGCATATGAGAGAGGTACAGTCACGATCCATAATACCTTCACACCCGCTTGAATCTGTGAATCTTTAAAGCCAAGTTATAGAGCCTCTGTTTCGTGTTGTTGGTGATCCCTGATCTCTGGGTCTTCTGGGTGACCAAGATGTGTGTGAATGTGTGTTTTGTTTTTGTGTGTTCATTGTTTTCTGTTGTGTTATCCCTATTCGGGCTCTGTGTTTAGTCGCCACCCCCAGTAGCAAAAAATTGGGAATGGGGCTGAGTAAATACATACATACATACATACATACATACATACATACATACATACATACATACATAAAGCCTCTGGGATATAACAGAGCATAGGATTGTCTCGTTTGGATTCGATGCGGATTGTAATGGGTGTGCAGGTATTATGGTTTATGACTGTACAGTACAGGGCTAACA
>CM064550.1:2343638-2400510 GCA_032716605.1 Paralithodes platypus
TCTATCTACCATTCTCTCTCTCTCTCTCCTTCCTTTCACATCACCTTCACACACTTCTCTTTCCACTACCTCTTCAACGCTACGTCTCTTATATATATATATTTTATTATATATATTTTTTTGTTTTCGCCTTTTCCTCGGTTTCTCTAATGATGTCCTCCTTCCTCTTTCTCTTTCCTCTTTATATTTCGTCTGACTTTCTTCAGAATAATTATACTACTTACTTTTCTTTCTTATTTCTTTCTCTCTGTGTTTTGTTGGTACTTATTACCGAAACTACCATTATTTATTTCCCAATATTTGAAGGTTATTATAGAATAAGGATGTTACAAAGATCATATTTAATTTTGTTTCAACCACCGGAAATACATTTGGTAGCATTCAAGACGACTAGAGCAGCCTTATTTATCAAGTTGCCTTTATATTTTGTTCAAGATATAAAGTGTTTTATTGTTGTTTTTGTATAGTTTGAGTGGAGGATTTGCATCAACTTACCCACTATCCATGAATCTTAAGATACAGCGTCAAATGGCGCCATTTATTGGGTTAATCACGCTTTTACAGTAGGTAAGGGAAATTCTGGGGTAAATTGGATACATGATGAGTTGATCTCACCCCCCCCCCCCTTGACTTATTGTCATCCTCATATGCTTATCTGTAAATAGTAAAACAAACAGGTTGTTGGTACTTTGTTTGGGTGAGCAACGTTCGCGCCATTTATTAGGTGAATCGCGCGGCGCCTGCAAAACAAGAAGGACAAGGTCAAGTCGACGGAATGCTTTGTTTACATTCGGGATTTTTCTTGGGTGAGATCGGTTTTTTTCATGATGTCGATAACGCAATTCCTCCATGTGGCCAATAATAAGAAACTATGGCGAGTCTATAGATCCCTATTTTCCCTAATAATGTGTTTCTAATAGAGCGGCGCAAAACGTCTTTAATGATATAATACATTTGATATACACTATATAAAGCACTGTAAACAAACAAATAGACTCTCCCTGTAACTCTCCCTATTGGCAGCGGTAACACTCTTATTAATTCCCCTACTGGCAAAATAGATGCTGATTTCAATAAGTCATGGAGGGGGGGGGGGGACCCACCCTCAACCCATCCTGTACCCCAAGGCAAAAGATGGTTCCTTTTTTGTTTACTCTCACAATTACGTACATCTGAGTGTTTTAAAATTGTTGGATAATGGAGAAAAACTATTTCAGGGTTTGTAACTAATTTCAACTACTGCATATTATACAAAAAAATACCAAAAAGCCATAAGAAAACCTGGGATAATTAGTGTTAGTTTCGGTAATATTTTCAGTTATGTTTAAGTATTTGTTTCGTTCTTTGTATTCGCTTTTGTTTTGTTTTGTTTTTTGTTTTAGGTAACCTTCCTTTTCTCCCCCTACCATATTATATTTGTCTTTATTTTATTTGTGTCCTGGCCTTAGTTTCTTTATTTTCTTATTTATCTTAATTTTCTGTTATTTTACTACTATCGTGTTTTCCTTTATGTCCTACTTCAATCTCGTTGTTCCTCTGTCTTTCTTCTTTATCTCTGCTTCGCCTTCTAATTCCTTCAAATACTTGTTATCCTATCATACACCCTCCTTTATTGTCTTTCCTTCATAGTATGTCTCTTTATTTTATCATATTCTTAGTTTTATTCATATGCGTTATCTCTTTTACACTTGTTTTGTCTACTCAATATATTTCTGCTCTATCATGTCGTTAATTTCTCCAATATTCATCAATTTCGTGACGACAAGTCCCACTCCAACAAAACTATAGGGTAAGATAGAGTGACCATCTTTTTCTTTGGGCGTCATTTTGGTGCCTCGATTGTTCTTTGTTTGCTGCATAATATCGTCTATTTGTAGCCAGAATCAAAGGTAAAAAGACGACACCGGTACTGAAGTGGTTAGAGGTATTAATTCATCAACAAACAGATTGTGGAGATTGTAGATACCAATCGAGCAGTGCATTACCCAGGGGATGCCTCATAGGCATGGGATAAGGAGTTGCTGGAACTCCTGTTTAATTTGTGTGGCTTCCCTCACTGTTTCTGCTTGTCTCACCTACACAGAGAGTAATCCAGCTAGCTCTCTCAAACACCTCTTACTCCTATCCATTTCACTACACTAAACAAACACACCCCTCCTCTTTCCAATAATGTATAGTAAAAAAAAAATTAAACTTGGTTCTCTCACTATTTAAACTTTGGAGGAGATTCTTGTCACCAGTTTTACCTGTTGTCTCCTTTATACACATCGATATTCTAGTGTAAAAGACGCTAATGACACTAGTGGCACCAATATGGCGGAGATTGGCCGATAGCTGTTACTATAGCGTCCCTACAACAACACCGTCATCATTACCACACTAACAATTACCCTCACAACCGCCACAACTATAATCCCAACCAATACCATCATACAACAATACAAACCACCATCAACACCACATCCATCATCACCACCAGAATCATTACCATCACCACCACTTTTACAACCAACACCATAATCATCATAACTACCACCACCATCATCACCATCATCATCATCACCACTACTTTCACAACCACCACCATATCATGATCATCAACACCACATTCACAGCCACCACCATCTCCTCCAATACCACTTTCACAGCCACCACCACCATCACCATCACCGCGCCATATTATACGACAATTTTCTTGACTGATGGTGATAAAGTGCATAAAAGGCGGTAAGTGGCACTGGAGGAAAGTTCTGTGGGGGTCTTAGCTTCCATCAAGCTCACTCAATACTCTCTTAAGGGGGCCCACCTCGCTTGTGTTCTCTTTCTCTCCCTCTCTCTTTGGCTTGTACCCATTCGGCCCCATTCAGTCTACTGTTTTAAGACGTTTTCTATTTGTTCTATATTTCAACTTACTCCCTCTCGGGCATAGGCTGAGAGCCTGAACATTCACCACTGTACAATGAACAGTGAAGCCCGTGAGGTCTTGTTTCAGTCTAGGGAGTGAGACACGTGAAGCACGTAGAGTACAACGAGCATCTGACATCTTGCCTTCACATGAGGCACGGTGCTCACTCATGTCCCAAAGCTACCCCATCTCTGAAGCCACCTCGTTCCCGTGCTTTACTGTCTCACCCCCTACACTTGGACTCTCACTCTTACACACACACACACAACGCCACCCGTTGAGCAGATAACTCACCAAGCATTGCACCCCTATAGCATATTTTGTATATGGGAATATTCATACAGTGCTATTTAATCAGGGAACAATGAGGATATTTTATTGGCGTTTCGGTGGGCTTTGTGGTAATGCACTGATACTATAGTCTATTCGCTGTAAGTAGGCGAGAAATCATGACCCCCCCATACTCTGTAACTCAAAAAGAGATAGAGCAAATGGGCTGTACATTTCCACACCTATTCCCTGGCTGATCCTTCCTAAATGGTAAAAATATTAGCTGGATTACTCAAGTCGTTTTTGAGTTACAGAGGGTAGAGGTCATGATTCCTCTCCTGCTTGCAGCGAATAGACTATAGGTACAGCACAAATTCCATCCCAATAATATCTTCCCATTGATATATCGGGATTTGAACCCGGGACCTTTGGATTACCAGGCCAGTGGCAAGACCACTCCACCACACCTCCCCTTAGATAGAGTCTGGCACAAATCTTTAATTTCTAAACTACCCTCCTTCGGTTTCAATCCCTCCATCTGTGCCTTTGTCTTTAATTTCCTTTCCGACCGTTCCATAGCTGCGGTTGTGGACGGCCATCGTTCACTTCCTCATCCTATCAACTCCGGTGTTCCTCAGGGCTCTGTCCTATCTTCTATTCTCTTTCTAATTTTTATAAATGATCTTCTCAACTGTACCTCCAGTCCCATCCATTCATAGGCAGACAACTCTATCTTACACTACTCAATTAGTTTTCCAGAACTTCCCAGCCAGCAATCCCTCAAAGACAGACGTAATGAAGCCATGGAACACTTAACTTCTGATCTAACTTCTATTTCCAATTGGGGCAGAGAAAACCTTGTTGCCTTTAACCCTTAAAGATCGGGGTCGGACTTAAATCCGGTTCCAATTTGCAGCAAGTTAGGAGCATTATTAAGGCTTTTAAAGGGTTAAAATTGAGTGCAAATGTCCGGGAGCGCAGCGGGCCAGACAGCCGACTCCCAGGGCTTACCGCCGCCCATTAACTCATGTTCCCTGTGTTCTCGAGAGGCCGGCAGTGTAGCCAGTAGTGAGCATAGCTGGGAAAAATATGCCGCTATACGCTAAACTCCCATGTTACTGGTATCACTGTATGAGAACCACGAGTGCTACGTAGCTCGTTCTGGTCTCATTTTGAAGCTTTTAGCGCCTAGTTTTTTGCTAAATAAATTTTTGTTCATGCAGATACTTGATTAATCATGCAGGATGGCCTGAATATGCCCAAATAAGCCCAAAAGCCCCCGCTAGACAAGGGTTAATGCTTCCGAAACCCAATTTCTCCATCTATCTACCAGTCTGGAACTACCAGATTCTTCAACAATACAAAAATCAATCCTTCATCTTCTCTCAATATTCTTGGTGTCTCTTTTTCTTCTGCTCTCACTTGGAAGGACCGTAATACCAAATTTTGCGCAGGCAGCCTCCCAGAAGCTGGGTGTGCTCAACCGCCTCAAGGAGTTCTTTACCCCTGCACAGCTTCTTGCTCTGTACAGAGGCGCGGTGCGTCCTTGTATTGAGTATTGTTCACATGTGTGGGAAGGATCCTCTCACACCGCACTCCTAGACAAAGTGGAAAGGAAGGCCTTCGTATCACTAACTCTCATCCACTCACCAACTCTCCGCAATCTCTCTCTGTCCGCCGCTATTCTATTGCTACTATAACAATCAGTGTTCCTCAGAGCTCGCCCAGTGTATACCACCTCCTTACGTAGGGCACGTCGTACCCATCTTGCAACACAATCCCACCCTTACTCTGTGCAACTCTCTAACCCAAGAGTGAAGTGTTACTCTCATACTTTCTTCTATTCAACAGCTGAGCTCTGGAACTCTCTCCCAGAATCAGTGTTTCCCTTTTCCTATGACTTAAATTGCTTCAAACTCCGTGTGACCAGGCATTTTGGCTCGCACGTCCCTTGATTTTGGCTCTGTCACTCTTTCAACTCTGGGGGATGCACTCGCTACAGGCAGTACTGCCTTTTGCCTCCCTCACTCACATAAAAAAAGAAAAAAAAAAGAACCCAGGTTGTATGCCTAAACTTCTATATTACTGGTATGGCAGACAGCAAGGCTGGTATAATAACACCTTCATAATAATAGGGCGCGTAATTCTAGTCAAGCCTCATCATTGTCGGGGGTTATTACTATATTTTGCTACATTCCGAGCTAGTCATTATTATACATTGTGAGATGAGGGGGTTGGACAACAGACACAAGGCTGGGACAGCAGATACCCTGATCATGCAGGGAAAGGAGCAGCCGTCCAGAACCAGAACAGCAGTAATTAAAGAAACCAAGAAGACCAGTAGAGAACAACACCAAGAGAAGAAGAGAGAAGATAGAACAAGACCAGTTTCCCATGCTTCAACACCTGCCCAAATAGATCAGTCTGCCTATTTCTCTAGACCTACCCATGCTCTAATCACTGAGAGTATAGGTCAGCCTGCCCTTTTTACCAGTGCTACCCATGCTCTAATCCCCGGGAGTTTAGGTTAGTCTGCCCGCAAAAGGAGTTCGAGCCCGAACCAATCACAGGGATCCCTGCTCAACCAATGGCAGGGCCCAAGACAAATGACCAAGGCGTATAACCAGTTCCAGCCAGATTAGCAATACAGTGAGGAATATTTTATGCAAGTTCCTCACTAAAACCCATTGAAATATCTACACAAATGGGAACCCCAGAACCCCCTCTACAGTACCTCACAGGAAGATTGGGAATAGTGCAGATGAAGTGATCAGTAATAAACATATGGCCTGCAGACTAAGAAAAGCCAGATATCACAATGAACAGAAAATTATTAATTATGCAACCATATATCCCTGTGAAACGAAGAGGGTAATATTCAGAGATCGAGAATCTCCTTGTGCTTACATATAATTATAACTTCAGTGTATTTTTAGATTAAGAATTACCTTCACCATAGCAAAGACAACATTATTCACATGTCCCTATGATCTCGAAAAAGATCAAATTGAGTTCTAAAAGTAAACCGAATATAGTCTGACTAAAATTGAAGGAAGTTAGCAAATACGATTGCTATCTTCCACTGGTTAGGCCGGTTGTGGGTAGACATTGGTATTAAGACTCAACCTGAACGAGAGTGTGCAGAGGAGCCCGGAATCACCTTCACCTGTACCTGCCTGAGAGAGGCAGTTCCCCCTGATGTCCAGCCAAGCAGAACCACGAGTCCTACGTCGTCCAGATTCTCGTTCATGGCTACCTGTACCTCATATCCTAAGTGTCTCTGCATGTTTTAAGTTGTGGCTATTGTTGTGAAGGTAAGATAAAATATGCGAGTATTCTATTTCATTTAAGTTTAGATCTGTTCTGAAGATATATCTTGACTCTCTAATACCCATTGAAGAATTATAACTATGATCAGTACAGTGATTCAGTAAGTACGAGATATTGTTACCATAATTTACATTTAATCCTTCAGACCCTTAATTGTATGTACGTTACATAGTCCTTTTTACACGTGTTACTTAGTTGAATACTCTTAGATTTTACTCATATCTTATTATTCTTTGTGTATCCAAGTCGAAGTGAAGTGTATAACGTGAATCGATTCCCTTCTTAAGTTCAAGATACCTAGAACCTACGCCCAATTCAGGATTCTCTTAACCGTGTAACTATCGCCAGAGAATACTTATCATACCACTTTCCCCCTCGAAAGTAAAAGAACCCTTTCCATTGAGTTCGCTTTTATTTCTTGCCAAGATAACTGATTTCTATTAGTTCTTGTGAATACTGTAATCTAATGATACACGTTACCCGGGTCATGTAATTCTTTCAACACCCATTTAGGAATTCAGATTGTATATTCCTTGAGCGATTCCGTCTATTATTTGGCTAAAGATGATTTTATAACTTCTTATAGTAATTCATTCATTATAACCATTGTTTAAGTTATAATACAACACTACATAGTTCTGCGTTCTTTTAGGAATTTGTTAATGAATTCAAAACTCCTTTCATGCCATCACCCATGGTATTTCCTAAGTGCAACTTCGTTGTGTAAGCCCATTCAAGATAGCTCTTTGTTAAGCTATTTTACCACGCACTTTCACTGGCGTTTCTTAATTAGTTGGTATATTGATTCCAATCTATATTAAATTATATTTGATCTATTCCGATTCAGTCACTATATTTACTGTGAATCTGAGTTCCTTAACCCGTGTGATTTGACCTCATCTATGATCGAATATTATTTTTTGTCTCGTGTGAGAGATTATTCGCAATAACTCTTAGATAGTTGAATTCAGATTTAAACTATCTTCCTTCCTAGAATAAATTGAATTCATATCTTTAATACTTGATTTTCTATCGCATAAAAGTGAATAGTTATTTTCAAGGATCCCAGTCCATCTGACCTATAGTACCCAGGGCGGTACCTTTTTGAAGTCTCACCTGAGTGCGACTTAATCTCTTTTGCCCACCGCGCAGACCCCTGCGCACCTGAGCGATAGTTCCATACTTTTCATTATCTTGCCAGAATACTTCACGTTAGACACTTGGCTCGCATATGTATTATTGTCAATGATACTTATTTGTGTATATATGTATCTGCCAAACTGATATTCACCAGAGAGTAAAACTTATTCAAACTCTCTCCAGTCACATGATACTTACTAACTATTCATTACAATAGTGGAGTTCATAACCCCATCCTATGTATTCTATAAACATTTGAATAAATAGGAGTGTAAACTATTCTGTGTGTTTATTGTGTTATTGATTGCCTGATTGAGTAACTACTTATCATATTCACGAAGTTCGATGTGTTCCTGTTGAGCATATTCCAAATCTAAGTATTCGAAGCCCGGATTTATAAAGAGATAATACTGAAGCGATTTGATTACAACCCGGCATAACAAGTTGGTTGTTATTAATGCAATGCGAGTGCTTTAATAATGTTCCAGTACATCTCATTCTATTACACCAACTAGCGTATCATATCAGCGAGCCTGCATTTTAGAATGGACATTTTCTACCGAAACATGCACAAATTTATCTCGAAGGCAGGTGTTCAGGGTATATTCTGAAGCTTGAAGGAGGTCTAGGGAGGAAAGTAAAAAATAAAGAACAAATACAAATATCTCTTTTATCTATCTATCTATCTATCTATATACTCAGGCCCAATCCCCACTTTTCCCATTTTGTCTTTTCTTTTTCCCTCTTTTCCTTTTTTTTTGGGGGGGGGGACTCAAGACAGATCCATAATAGGGACAACACAACAGAACATAATGAACACACACACACAACATACAATCTCCTCTATAGCAACACTTATTGCCTCATGGTTGTTACTGAAACAATCAATTGCTGCTTAGTTCTAAATTTAGCACACGAGAATTGCCGAAAACAACTCGAGTAAAACAGGCCTGTATGAATCTACCTTAAGGGGGGCCATCTGCTTTTTTAATCTTCCTCTCATTTTCTCTCTTTCCCTGGCATGTATCCATTCGGCCCCATTCAGTCAACTGTTTTAAAACGTTTATCCCCATCCAGGTGTCGATTTCTTCCTGGCGAGCGATAGCGAGCCAGCATTGTATGGAGAAATGTGGCTTCGCCGGAGACATTATTCTATCGAAAAATTTACAAATTTAGCTTGTTCTCAAAACAAAAAAATTGTATATGCTGGCTTGCTACCGCTTGCCAGGAAAATATTGACACCTAAATGGGGGTAATCGTCTTTAAACAGTAGGCTGAATGGGGCCGAATGGATACAAACCAAAGATAGAGGGAGAGGAAGAGAAAAAAATCGAGGTGGGCTCCCTTAAGAAATTGTAAGTGTAATTGGTGGATTTTGGTGATGGCTGAATTCTGAAAGGTCATGAGAATTATGGTATTATTTTATCTCCTGTAGCTGTTGTGAGTGATGACTAGTTGATTTTTAGTGTTTGTCTCCTTGCCTAGCGTTGTGCATGCAAAATATCTGAGTTCAAATCCCGGGAGGACCATATACTCTCATTAGTTTAGTCAAGTACATTAGGGTTTGTAATTGATGATTAATATTAAAAACGGGATGTTACTTATTTATGAGCGAAGAAAAGGAAAGCGATCTCTTGTACAAATTCTACCTACATGGAGATGAGTGAATCTAGCTACGTTTCCATGAGAGCCAACGACGGATTGCGCTATTTAGTCATTCTTATAATTGAGAAGTAAAATAAGCTTACTTGTATTGGATATATGGATGCCAATGAAGATAGATAGACAGACAGACTGATTACCTCTCTTTAGTTTGTTTAGTGTTACATATGAACATAAGAAAATTGGAGTCTGCAGAAAGCCGATCGGCCCACAAAAGGCAGATCCCTCTAACACCCAACCCCAATTACAAGGCCTAATTATAGGCCCAGCTCACTAATACCATGAGGACCGACCTCCCCAAAACGGTCAGAGGACAGACAATGGGGTCTGTAGAGCGGCGATTGGCCCACACCTGGCAGATCCCCCTCAAACCCAACCCCTCTCGTCCATATGCCTATCTATTTTTGTCTTAACCCTGCTCAGGTAATGTTCCAGAAGTGTAACAAAATTAGCAATGCGGCCCCATATGGGGACCGACACTTTAAACGGCTCTCACCCGAAAAATTATTGATGGATTTTAAATTTCTTGTTACCAATAGAAACTACAATTAATGCTTAATATTATGTTAAGAGCAAATTAAAATACTGTAAATATTAAGTCCTATATAAAAAAAAAAAAAAAAAAAGTAGTGAAAAAAAAGGTCAACAAAAGTTAGGCATATCTCATACATTACATAAGCTGGATTAATTTGGTTGCAGGGCTGTGGAGGGTATGGCTGAGGGTCTTGGGTGACAACAAGGCAGAACTCTGGGGCTAAAAAAAAGTTTGATAGGAAGGGGAAATTTGTAGTACACATTTGGGATTATGGACCCCATATGGTGACCAGACAGGTTGGTACAGGAAAGGGGAGGAGAGAGAGCAGCGGCTCACACCCTCTCCCAGTTGTAGGACGATGCGGACTGACTGCTAGTCTTCAAAACTTCTTGCCATCGGCCTCCGGCCGTGAAATATTCGCAAAAAACCTGTTTTACGCATATTTGTTGGCCCATATGGCCAATATGCCTGAACAGGGTTAAAGCTCTCTATCGTTCTTGATCCCACTATAGCACTTAGTAACCTATTCCACCGTTCTACAACTCTGTTACCAAACAAATATTTGCCTATATCTTTTCTGAAACTAAATTTATCTAATTTGTAACCGTTTGTTCGAGTTATTTCGCTATCACTGAGCTTTAGTACACCTTTCATGTCCCCTTTATGAATCCCATTAACCCAGTTGAACACCTCTATCATATTCCCTCTAACTCCGCATCTCTCTAAAGCCGGTATCACATAAGCGTTTTTTCCCTTAACATTTATCCTTACCACTGGTCTGGCAGCTTATGAGGTCAACATTTAATATATTTTTGTCACCTAAATTCATCTATCATTAGTCTAGTTTACTATACCAGTACAAAATATTCCAGAAGTGTTGCCAGAAAATTTTTGATTGTCGAATGTTGACTATAAATTATCTCGTGTGATACCGGCTTAATGAATGTAAGCCTAATTTCTTCAACTTTTCTTCTTATGGAAGATTTATAATATTATGGATCATTTTTGTCATTCTACATTGTACTCTTTCCAAGGAATCTATGTCCATTCTGTAATAAGGTCACCAACATTTGAACAGTATAATCCATATGGGGTTTTACTAATGACAAGTAAAGTTTTAAGATAAGTTCTGTTACTCACAGTCCTTGAGATGAATCCAAGAATCCTGCTTGCCTTGTTACGAACGCTTATACACTGTTTTCTAGACTTCAAATCATTACTAACAAACACCTAAATCTATCTCGCAGTCTGAGTTTCCTAATTCCGTATTAGCTAGTTTATATTTTGAATTTGTATTCGTCTTCCCTATCCTTAATACATTGCATTTGCCAATGTTAAAATTAATCTGCCAATTTACTCACCATTCGTGTAATGTATCTAGATCCCATTGGAGGCTCTCTATGTCATTCAAGCCGATATCACAGTAGCTTTTCTACGATCAACTATTTTCCGGTATGTGTATGATTTTTTTTTATCTCCCTCCGCTCCAACCTTTTTTGGGGTTCTTTTAACAACTTCATTCCCAGTCAAAATTAATGACGCGAATGATAGCCCAGCATTATCAGGAACGGCCGTCGTGGTGGTGGTGGTGGTGGTTATAGTCTGTGGTGGTGGTGGTGGTTATAGTCTATGGTGGTGGTGGTGGTGGTTATAGTCTGTGGTGGTGTTGGTGGTGGTTTTAGTCTGGTGGTGGTGGTGGTGGTTATAGTCTATGGTGGTGGTGGTTGTTATAGTCTGTGGTGGTGGTGGTAGTTGTAGTCTGTGGTGGTGGTGGTTATAGTATGTGGTGGTGGTTATAGTCTATGGTGGTGGTGGTGGTGGTTATAGTCTGTGGTGGTGGTGGTGGTGGTTATAGTCTGTGGTGGTGGTGGTGGTGGTTATAGTCTGGTGGTGGTGGTGGTGGTTATAGTCTGGTGGTGGTGGTGGTTATAGTCTGTGGTGGTGGTGGTTATAGTCTATGGTGGTGGTGGTGGTTATAGTCTGTGGTGGTGAAGGTGGTTATAGTCTATGGTGGTGGTGGTGGTGGTTAGAGTCTATGGTGGTGGTGGTGGTTATAGTCTGTGGTGATGGTGGTTATAGTCTGTGGTGGTGGTTATAGTCTGTGGTGGTGGTGGTGGTGGTTATAGTCTGTGGTGGTGGTGGTTTTAGTCTGTGGTGATGGTGGTAGTGGTGGTTATAGTTTATGGTGGTAGTGGTGGTTATAGTCTGTGGTGGTGGTGGTGGTGGTTATAGTCTGTGGTGATGGTGGTGGTTATAGTCTGGTGGTGATGGTGGTTATAGTCTGTGGTGATGGTGGTGGTTATAGTCTGTGGTGGTGGTAGTGGTGTTATAGTCTATGGTGGTGGTGGTTATAGTCTGTGGTGGTGATGGTGGTGGTTATAGTCTGTGGTGGTGGTGGTGGTTATAGTCTGTGGTGGTGGTGGTGGTGGTGGTTATTGTCTGTGGTGGTGGTGTGGTTATAGTCTATGGTGGTGGTAGTGGTGGTGGTGGTTATAGTCTGTGGTGGTGGTGGTGGTAATTATAGTCTGTGGTGGTGGTGGTGGTGGTTAGAGTCTATGGTGGTGGTTATAGTCTGTGGTGGTGGTGGTGGTTATAGTCTATGGTGGTGGTGGTGGTTATAGTCTGTGGTGGTGGTTATAGTCTATGTTGGTGGTGGTTATAGTCTTTGGTGGTGGTGGTGGCTATAGTCTGTGGTGGTGGTGGTGGTTATAGTCTATGGTGGTGGTGGTGGTGGTTATAGTCTATGGTGGTGGTGGTGGTTATAGTCTGTGGTGGTGGTGGTTATAGTCTGTCGTGGTGGTGGTGGTGGTAGTTATAGTCTGGTGGAGGTGGTGGTGGTTATAGTCTGTGATGGTGGCAGTGGTTATAGTCTGTGGTGGTGGTGGTTATAGTCTGTGGTGGTGATGGTGGTGTTATAGTCTATGGTGGTGGTGGTGGTGGTTATAGTCTGTGGTGGTGGTGGTGGTGGTGGTGGTTATTGTCTGTGGTGGTTGTGTGGTTATAGTCTATGGTGGTGGTGGTGGATATAGTCTATGGTGGTGGTGGTGGAGGTTATAGTCTGTGGTGGTGGTGGTTATAGTCTGTGGTGGTGGTGGTGGTGGTGCTTGTAGTCTATGGAGGTGGTGGTGCTTATAGTCTATGGTGGTGGTGGTCATAGTCTGTGGTGGTGATGGTGGTGCTGGTGGTTATAGTATGATGGTGGTGGTGGTTATAGTCTATGGTGTTGGTGGTGGTGGTTATAGTCTGGTGGTGGTGGTGGTTATAATCTGTGGTGGTGGTGGTGGTGGTTATAGTCTGTGGTGGTGGTGGTGGTGGTTATAGTCTGTGGTGGTGGTGGTGGTGGTGGTTATAGTCTGTGATGGTGGTGGTGGTTATAGTCTGGTGGTGGTGGTGGTGGTTATAGTCTATGGTGGTGGTGGTGGTGGTGGTGGTTATAGTCTATGGTGGTGGTTGTAGTGGTGGTTATAGTCTGGTGGTGGTGGTGGTGGTTATAGTCTATGGTGGTTATAGTCTGTGGTGGTGGTGGTTATAATCTGTGGTGGTGGTAGTGGTGGTTATAGTCTATGGTGGTGGTGGTGGTGGTTATAGTCTGTGGTGGTGGTGGTGGTGGTTATAGTCTGTGGTGGTGGTTATAGTCTGTTGGTGGTGGTGGTGGTTATAGTCGGTGGTGGGAGTGGTGGTGGTTATAGTCTGGTGGTGGTGGTGGTTATAGTCTGTGGTGGTGGTGGTGGTTATAGTCTATGGTGGTGGTGGTTATAGTCTGTGGTGGTGGTGGTGGTTATAGTCTATGGTGGTGGTGGTTGTGGTGGTTATAGTCTGTGGTGGTGGTGGTTATAGTCTATGGTGGATGGTGGTGGTGGTTATAGTTTGTGGTGGTGATGGTGGGGGTTATAGTCTGTGGTGGTGGTGGTGGTTATAGTCTGTGGTGGTGGTGGTGGTGGTGGTTATAGTCTGTGGTGGTGGTGGTTTTATTCTGTGGTGGTGGTGGTGGTGGTTATAGTCTATGGTGGTGGTGGTGGTTATAGTCTGTGGTGGTGGTGGTGGTTATAGTCTGTGGTGATGGTGGTGGTGGTGGTTATAGTCTGAGGTTGGGGTGGTTATAGTCTGTGGTGGTGGTGGTGGTGGTTATAGTCGGTGGTGGTGGTGGTTATAGTCTGTGGTGATGGTGGTGGTTATAGTATGTGGTGGTGGTGGTTATAGTATGTGGTGATGGTGGTGGTGGTTATAGTCTGTGGTGGTGGTCGTTATAGTTTGTGGTGGTGATGGTGGTGGTTATAGTCTGTGGTGGTGGTGGTGGTTTTAGTCTGTGGTGGTGGTGGTTATAGTCTGTGGTGGTTATAGTCTGTGGTGGTGGTGGTGGTGGTGGTTATAGTCTGTGGTGGTGGTGGTGGTGGTGGTGGTTATAGTCTGTGGTGGTTGTTTTAGTGGTTATAGTCTATGGTGGTGGTGGTGGTGGTTATAGTCTGTGGTGGTGGTGGTGGTAATTATAGTCTATGGTGGTGGTGGTGGTTGTAGTCTGTGGTGGTGGTGGTGGTGGTGTCTATGGTGGTGGTGGTGGTTGTAGTCTGTGTGGTGGTGTGGTGGTATAGTCTGTGGTGGTGGTGGGTTGTGGTGGTGGTGGTTATAGTCTGTGGTGATGGTGGTGGTGGTGGTTATAGTCTGTGGTGGTGGTGGTGGTTATAGTCTGTGGTGGTGATGGTGGTGGTTACAGTCTGTGTGGTGGTGGTGGTGTTATAGTCTGTGTGTGTGGTTATAGTCTGTGTGGTGGTGGTGGTTATAGTCTGGGGTGGGGGTGGTTATAGTCTGGTGGTGGTTATAGTCTATGGTGGTGGTGGTTATAGTCTGTGGTGGTGGTGGTGGTGGTGGTTATCGTATGTGGTGGTGGTGGTTATAATCTGTGGTGGCGGTGGTGGTGGTGGTGGTGGTGGTTATATTCTATGGTGGTGGTGGTGGTGGTTATAGGTTGTGGTGGTGGTGGTGGTGGTTATAGTATGTGGTGGTGGTGGTGGTGGTTATAGTCTGTGGCAGTGGTGGTGATTATAGTCTGTGGTGGTGGTGGTGGTTATAGTCTGTGGTGGTGGTGGTTATACTATGTGGTGGTGGTGCTGGTTATAGTCTATGGTGGTGGTGGTGGTGGTGGTTAATGTCTGTGGTGGTGGTGGTGGGTTTAGTCTGGTGGTGGTGGTTATAGTCTGTGGTGGTGGTGGTTATAGTCTGTGGTGGTGGTGGTGGTTATAGTCTGTGGTGGTGGTGGTGGTGGTTATAGTCTGTGGTGGTGGTGGTGGTGGTGGTTATAGTCTATGGTGGTGGTGGTGGTGGTGCTTGTAGTCTATGGTGGTGGTGGTGCTTATAGTCTATGGTGGTGGTGGTGCTTATAGCCTATGGTGGTGGTGGTCATTGTCTGTGGTGGTGATGGTGGTGGTGGTGGTGGTTAGAGTCTGGTGGTGGTGGTGGTTATAATCTGTGGTGGTGGTGGTGGTTATAGTCTGTGGTGATGGTGGTGGTGGTGGTGGTTATAGTCTGGAGGTGGTGGTGGTGATGGTTATAGTCTAGGTGGTGGTGGTGGTGGTTATAGTCTATGGTGTGGTTGTAGTGGTGGTTATAGTCTGTGTGGTGTGGTGTGGTGGTGGTTATAGTCTGTGGTGGGGGTGGTTATAGTCTGTGGTGGGGTCGGTGGTGGTTATAGTCGGTGGTGGTGGTGGTTATAGTCTGTGGTGATGGTGGTGGTGGTTATAGTCTGTGGTGGTGGTCGTTATAGTTTGTGGTGGTGGTTATAGTCTGTGGTGGTGGTGGTGGTGGTTTTAGTCTGTGGTGGTGGTTGTTATAGTCTGTGGTGGTTATAGTCTGTGGTGGTGGTGGTGGTGGTGGTTATAGTCTGTGGTGGTGGTGGTGGTGGTGGTGGTTATAGTCTGTGGTGGTTGTTTTAGTGGTTATAGTCTATGGTGGTGGTGGTGGTGGTTATAGTCTGTGGTGGTGGTGGTGGTAATTATAGTCTATGGTGGTGGTGGTGGTTGTAGTCTGTGGTGGTGGTGGTGGTGGTGGTTTTAGTCTATGATGGTGGTGGTGGTGGTTGTAGTCTGTGGTGGTTATAGTCTGTGGTAGTGGTGGTGGTTATAGTCTGTGGTGGTGGTGGTTATAGTCTTGGGTGGTGGTGGTTAGTCTGTGTGGTGGTGGTTTTATAGTGGTGGTGGTGGGGGGTGGTGGTTATAGTCTGTGGTGGTGGTGGTGGTTGTGTTAGTCTGTGATGGGTGGTGGTTATAGTCTGTGGTGGTGGTGGTGGTTATAGTCTGTGTGGTGGTGGTGGTTATGATGGGGTGGTGGTTGGTCTATGGTGGTGTGGTATAGTCTGGTGGTGGTGGTGGTGGTGGTTATCGTTATGTGTGGTGGTGGGTGGTTATAATCTGTGGTGGGGTGGTGGTGGTGGTGGTGGTGGTTAGTCTATGGTGTGGTGGTGGGTTTATATAGTTGTTGGTGGTGGTGGTGTATTATAGTAGTGTGGTGGTGGTGGTGGTGGTTATAGTCTGTGGGTGGTGGTGTTATAGTCTGTGGTGGTGGTGGTGGTTATAGTCTGTGGTGGTGGTGGTTATATATGTGTGGTGGTGGTGGTTATAGTCTGGTGGTGGTGTGGTGGTGGTGGTTATGTCTGTGGTGGTGGTGGTGGTTTAGTCTGGTGGTGGGTGGTTATAGTCTGTGGTGGTGGTGGTTATAGTCTGTGGTGGTGGTGGTGGTTATAGTCTGTGGTGGTGGTGTGGTTATAGTCTGTGTGGTGGTGGTGTGTGTTAGTCTATGTGGTGGTGGTGGTGGTGTTAGTCTAGTGGTGGTGGTGGTGCTTATAGTCTATGGTGGTGGTGGTGCTTATAGCCTATGGTGGTGGTGGTGGTGGTCATTGTCTGTGGTGGTGATGGTGGTGGTGGTGGTGGTTAGAGTCTGGTGGTGGTGGTGGTGGTGGTTATAATCTGTGGTGGTGGTGGTGGTTATAGTCTGTGGTGATGGTGGTGGTGGTGGTGGTTATAGTCTGGAGGTGGTGGTGGTGGTGATGGTTATAGTCTATGGTGGTGGTGGTGGTTATAGTCTATGGTGGTGGTGGTGGTTATAGTCTGTGGTGATGGTGGTGGTGGTGGTTATAGTCTGTGGTGGGGGTGGTTATAGTCTGTGGTGGTGGTGGTGGTGGTTATAGTCGGTGGTGGTGGTGGTTATAGTCTGTGGTGATGGTGGTGGTTATAGTATGTGGTGGTGGTGGTTATAGTATGTGGTGGTGGTGGTTATAGTATGTGGTGGTGGTGGTGGTTATAGTCTGTGGTGGTGGTCGTTATAGTTTGTGGTGGTGATGGTGGTGGTTATAGTCTGTGGTGGTGGTGGTGGTGGTTTTAGTCTGTGTGGTGTATAGTCTGTGGTGGTATAGTCGTGGTGGTGGTGGTGGTGTGGTTATAGTCTGTGGTGGTGGTGGTGGTTATAGTCTGTGGTGGTTTTTAGTGGTTATATGTGGTGGTGGTGGTGGTGGTTATCTGTGGTGTGGTGGTGGTGGTGGTAATTATAGTCTATGGTGGTGGTGGTGGTTGTAGTCTGTGGTGGTGGTGGTGGTGGTGGTTTTAGTCTATGGTGGTGGTGGTGGTTGTAGTCTGTGGTGGTGGTGTGGTGGTTATAGTCTGTGGTAGTGGTGGTGGTTATAGTCTGTGGTGGTGGTGGTTATAGTCTGTGGTGATGGTGGTGGTGGTGGTTATAGTCTGTGGTGGTGGTGGTGGTTATAGTCTGTGGTGGTGGTGGTGGTGGTTACAGTCTGTGGTGGTGGTGGTGGTGGTTACAGTCTGTGGTGATGGTGGTGGTTATAGTCTGTGGTGGTGGTGGTGGTTATAGTCTGAGGTGGTGGTGGTGGTTATAGTATGTGGTGGTGGTTATAGTCTATGGTGGTGGTGGTTATAGTCTGTGGTGGTGGTGGTGGTGGTGGTTATCGTATGTGGTGGTGGTGGTTATAATCTGTGGTGGCGGTGGTGGTGGTTATAGTCTGTGGTAGTGGTGGTGGTGGTTATATTCTATGGTGGTGGTGGTGGTGGTTATAGGTTGTGGTGGTTATAGTATGTGGTGGTGGTGGTGGTGGTGGTGGTTATAGTCTGTGGCGGTGGTGGTGGTTATAGTCTGTGGTGGTGGTGGTGGTTATAGTCTGTGGTGGTGGTGGTGGTGGTTTTACTATGTGGTGGTGGTGGTGGTTAATGTCTGTGGTGGTGGTGGTGGGTTTAGTCTGGTGGTGGTGGTTATAGTCTGTGGTGGTGGTGGTTATAGTCTGTGGTGGTGGTGGTGGTTATAGTCTGTGGTGGTGGTGGTGGTTATAGTCTGTGGTGGTGGTGGTGGTGGTGGTTATAGTCTATGGTGGTGGTGGGGGTGGTGCTTATAGTCTATGGTGGTGGTGGTGGTGGTGCTTATAGTCTATGGTGGTGGTGGTGCTTATAGTCTATGGTGGTGGTGGTGGTGGTCATTGTCTGTGGTGGTGATGGTGGTGGTGGTGGTGGTTATAGTCTGGTGGTGGTGGTGGTTACAGTCTATGGTGTTGGTGGTGGTGGTTAGAGTCTGGTGGTGGTGGTGGTTATAATCTGTGGTGGTGGTGGTGGTGGTTATAGTCTGTGGTGGTGGTGGTGGTGGTTATAGTCTGTGGTGGTGGTGGTGGTGGTTATAGTCTGGAGGTGGTGGTGGTGATGGTTATAGTCTATGGTGGTGGTGGTGGTTATAGTCTATGGTGGTGGTTGTAGTGGTGGTTATAGTCTGGTGGTGGTGATGGTGGTTATAGTCTATGGTGGTTGTGGTGGTTATAGTCTGTGGTGGTAGTGGTGGTGGTTATAGTCTGTGGTGGTGGTGGTGGTGGGGGTTATAGTCTATGGTGGTGGTGGTGGTGGTTATAGTCTGTGGTGGTGATGGTGGTGGTTATAGTCTGTGGTGGTGGTGTTGGTGGTGGTTATAGTCTGGTGGTGGTGGTGGAGGTTATAGTCGGTGGTGGTGGTTATAGTCTGGTGGTGGTGGTGGTTATAGTCTGTGGTGGTGGTGGTGGTTTTAGTCTATGGTGGTGGTGGTGGTTATAGTCTGTACAAAGGAGTACAAAGGAAATCAAGCAACAACAGATCTAGTGACCCTTCTAGGTTGCTTGTCCTCCAAAACACTGAGGATCAAGTGTCCAAACAGTGGTTTAGAGTGGGTAAGGGAACATTGGAAAGGGAATTACTGCCCTGGAACTAATGTCCGTGGCAGGATTAGGAAGTTAGTAGGGGACAGATGGGTTAGTAACTGAGGGGGGGATAAAATAAAGTTATTCATTTACAAACGCAGTCAGTCGCGGGTTTGATGCGAGATATTTGTCTAGGCGGAGTTTAAATGAATCGGTGATGCAGTCTATAACGTTTCGGGGAAGCCCATTCCACAAGTTGACAACTCGATTGAAGAAGAATCTAGATTCGTGTGAGTTAAAAGATTTACCAATAATTTTGCAACCGTTTCCCCGCGTGTAATTAGATTGGTCGATAGTGAAGTACTTACTAGAGTTCATATTGTCGATGCCTTTGATGATTTGAACACTTGAATTAAGTCACCTCTTAATCTGCGCTGGGTTAAAGGAAATAGATTTAATTCTCTAAGACGCTCTTCGTATGGTTTGTTCTTTAGGCTAGGTATCATTTTGGTAACTCTACGTTGAACTCGTTCTAGCTTGTTTATATCTTTTGGTAATAAGGGCACCAGGATTGAACGCAGTATTCCAGAAGAGGGCGGACTAAGGAATTGTAAAGGGTTAGGATAACTTCTTTGGATTTATGCTCAAATGACCTGCCTATAAAGCCAATTATTTTGTTTGCCTCTTAACAACTTCTGAACATTGTTGACTCGGTTTTAGGTTACTCGATATTGTTACTCCCAGATCGGTTCTCTGTTTACATTCTTAAGCTGAGTGCCATTCATCGAATAGTTTGCTTTCTCATTTAGGTATCCGATATGTAGTACTTTACATTTATCCGCATTGAAACTCATTTGCCAAATTTGGGCCCAACATGACAATTTATCTAGATTGTGTTGCATATCGTCAACTTGTTCTTTTGAGAGTACGCTATTTGCAATTTTTGTATCGTCAGCAAATTTGAGATTGTATAGGTGAGACCTCATCTATGTCGTTGATGTAAATTAGAAAGAGAATTGGTCCTAGTACCGATCCCTGGGGTACCCCGCTACTTACATTGGTCCATTTAGATGCCTTACCATTTATGACTACTCTTTGCTTTCTGTCGCTGAGCCAAATTCTATCCATTTCAACACACCGTCTTGTATTCCATGCGCTTTTAGTTTTAGCAGTAAACGTTTGTGGGGAACTTTGTCAAAGGCCTTTTGAAAATCAAGGTATATAATATCTACAGCTTTACTCTCATCGTAGAGGTTGAGGATATCGTGGAAGAAGTCTAAGAGGTTTGTTAAACAGGAACGTTTTTTACGAAAGCCGTGTTGAGTATCTTTAAGTGTTATTTTCCTCTAAGTGATTTACGAGTCGGTCTCGTATGACCGTTTCTAGCATTTTACATACAACTGAGGTTAAGCTAATTGGACGATAGTTACTGTGGTGGTGGTGGTGGTTATAGTCTATGGTGGTGGTGGTGGTGGTGGTTATAGTCTGTGGTGGTGGTGGTGGTGGTGGTGGTTATAGTCTATGGTGGTGGTGGTGGTGGTGGTTATAGTCTATGGTGGTGGTGGTGGTGGTTATAATTTGTGGTGGTGATGGTGGGGGTTGTAGTCTGTGGTGGTGGTGGTGGTTATAGTCTGTGGTGGTGGTGGTGGTGGTGGTGGTTATAGTCTGTGGTGGTGGTGGTTTTATTCTGTGGTGGTGGTGGTGGTGGTTATAGTCTATGGTGGTGGTGGTGGTTGTAGTTTGTGGTGGTGGTGGTGGTTATAGTCTGTGGTGGTGGTTATAGTCTGTGGTGATGGTGGTGGTTATAGTCTGTGGTGGTGGTGGTGGTGGTTATAGTCGGTGGTGGTGGTGGTTATAGTCTGTGGTGATGGTGGTGGTTATAGTATGTGGTGGTGGTGGTGGTGGTTATAGTATGTGGTGGTGGTGGTGGTTATAGTCTGTGGTGGTGGTCGTTATAGTTTGTGGTGGTGATGGTGGTGGTTATAGTCTGTGGTGGTGGTGGTGGTGGTTTTAGTCTGTGGTGGTGGTGGTTATAGTCTGTGGTGGTGATGGTGGTGGTTATAGTCTGTGGTGGTGGTGGTGGTGGTGGTTATAGTCTGTGGTGGTGGTGGTGGTGGTTTTAGTCTGTGGTGGTGGTGGTAATAGTCTGTGGTGGTGGTGGTTATAGTCTGTGGTGGTGGTGGTGGTGGTGGTTATAGTCTGTGGTGGTGGTGGTTATAGTCTGTGGTGGTGGTGGTTATAGTCTGTGGTGGTGGTGGTGGTGGTTATAGTCTATGGTGGTTGTTTTGGTGGTTATAGTCTATGGTGGTGGTGGTGGTGGTGGTTGTAGTCTGTGGTGGTGGTGGTGGTGGTTATAGCATATGGTGGTGGTGGTGGTGGTTATAGTCTGTGGTGGTGGTGGTGGTGATGGTTATAGTCTGTGGTGGTGGTGGTAGTGGTGGTGGTGATGGTTATAGTCTGTGGTGGTTGTTTTGGTGGTTATAGTCTGAGGTGGTGGTGGTGGTTATAGTATGTGGTGGTGGTTATAGTCTATGGTGGTGGTGGTTATAGTCTGTGGTGGTGGTGGTGGTGGTTATCGTATGTGGTGGTGGTGGTTTTAATCTGTGGTGGTGGTGGTGGTTATAGTCTGTGGTAGTGGTGGTGGTGGTTATATTCTATGGTGGTGGTGGTGGTGGTTATAGTCTGTGGTGGTGGTGGTGGTGGTTATAGTATGTGGTGGTGGTGGTGGTTATAGTCTGTGGCGGTGGTGGTGGTTATAGTCTGTGGTGGTGGTGGTGGTTATAGTCTGTGGTGGTGGTGGTGGTAGTGGTGGTGGTGGTTATAGTCTGTGGTGGTGGTGGTTATACTATGTGGTGGTGGTGGTGGTTATAGTCTATGGTGGTGGTGGTGGTTAATGTCTGTGGTGGTGGTGGTGGGTTTAGTCTGGTGGTGGTGGTTATAGTCTGTGGTGGTGGTGGTTATAGTCTGTGGTGGTGGTGGTGGTTATAGTCTGTGGTGGTGGTGGTGGTTATAGTCTGTGGTGGTTGTTTTGGTGGTTATAGTCTGTGGTGGTGGTGGTGGTGGTTATAGTCTATGGTGGTGGTGGTGGTTGTAGTCTGTGGTGGTGGTGGTGGTTATAGTCTATGGTGGTGGTGGTGGTTGTAGTCTGTGGTGGTGGTGTGGTGGTTATAGTCTATGGTGGTGGTGGTTATAGTCTGTGGTGGTGGTGGTGGTGGTGGTTATAGTCTGTGGTGATGGTGGTCGTGGTGGTTATAGTCTGTGGTGGTGGTGGTGGTTATAGCCTGTGGTGGTGATGGTGTTGGTGGATGTGGTGGTGGTGGTTATAGTCTGTGGTGATGGTGGTGGTTATAGTCTGTGGTGGTGGTGGTGGTTAGAGTCTGAGGTGGTGGTGGTGGTTATAGTCTGTGGTGGTGTTTATAGTCTATGGTGGTGGTGGTTATAGTCTGTGGTGGTGGTGGTTATAGTATGTGGTGGTGGTGGTGGTTATAATCTGTGGTGGTGGTGGTGGTTATAGTCTGTGGTGGTGGTGGTTATATTCTATGGTGGTGGTGGTGGTGGTTATAGTCTGTGGTGGTGGTGGTGGTGGTTATAGTCTGTGGTGGTGGTGGTGGTTATAGTCTGTGGTGGTGGTGGTGGTTATAGTCTGTGGTGGTGGTGGTGGTGGTTATAGTATGTGGTGGTGGTGGTGGTGGTTAAAGTCTAAGGTGGTGGTGGTGGTTATAGTCTATGGTGGTGGTAGTGGTGGTAGTTATAGTCTGTGGTGGTGGTGGTGGTTATAGTCTGTGGTGGTGGTGGTGGTTATAGTCTGTGGTGGTGGTGGTGTTTATTGTCTGTGCTGGTGGTGGTTATAGTCTGTGGTGGTGGTGGAGGTGGTTAGAGTCTGTGGTGGTGGTGGTGGTTATAGTATGTGGTGGTGGTGGTGGATATAGTCTATGGCGGTGGTGGTGGTGATTATAGTCTGTGGTGGTGGTGGTGGTTATAGTCTGTGGTTGTTGTGGTGGTTATAGTCTGTGGTGGTGGTGGTGGTGGTGGTTATAGTCTGTGGTGGTGGTGGTGGTGGTTATAGTCTATGGTGGTGGTGGTGGTCATAGTCTATGGTGGTGGTGGTGGTGGTGGTGGTGGTGGTTATAGTCTGTGGTGGTGGTGGTTATAGTCTATGGTGTTGGTGGTGGTGGTGGTTATAGTCTATGGTGGTGGTGGTGGTGGTGGTGGTTATAGTCTATGGTGGTGGTGGTGGTGGTGGTTATAGTCTATGGTGGTGGTGGTGGTTATAGTCTATGGTGGTGGTGGTGGTTATAGTCTGTGGTGATGGTGGTGGTGGTGGTTATAGTCTGTGGTGGTGGTGGTGTTATAGTCTGTTGTGGTGATGGTGGTGGTGGTGGTTATAGTCTATGGTGGTGGTGGTTATAGTCTGTGGTGATGGTGGTGGTTATAGTCTGTGGTGGTGGTGGTGGTGGTGGTTATAGTCTGTGGTGGTGATGGTGGTGGTGGTGGTTATAGTTTGTGGTGGTGGTGGTGGTGGTGGTGGTGGTTATAGTCTGTGGTGATGGTGGTGGTGGTGGTGGTTATAGTCTGTGGTGATGGTGGTGGTTATATTCTGAGGTGATGGTGGTGGTGGTGGTTATAGTCTGTGGTGGTCGTGGTGGTTATAGTCTGTGGTGGTGATGGTTATAGTCTATAGTGGTGGTGGTGGTGGTGGGTATAGTCTGTGGTGGTGGTGGTGGTTATAGTCTGGTGGTGGTGGTGGTGATTATAGTCTATGGTGGTGGTGGTGGTTATAGTCTGGTGGTGGTGGTGGTGATTATAGTCTATGGTGGTGGTGGTGGTGGTTATAGTCTATGTTGGTGGTGGTTATAGTCTATGGTGGTGGTGGTGGTTATAGTCTATGGTGGTGGTGGTGGTTATAGACTGTGGTGGTGGTGGTGGATATAGTCTGTGGTGGTGGTGGTGGTTATAGTCTATGGTGGTGGTGGTGGTGGGTATAGTCTGTGGTGGTGGTGGTGGTGGTTATAGTCTGTGGTGGTGGTGGTGGTGATTATAGTCTATGGTGGTGGTGGTGGTGGTTATAGTCTATGGTGGTGGTGGTGGTGGTTATAGTCTATGGTGGTGGTGGTGGTGGCTATAGTCTATGGTGGTGGTGGTGGTTATAGTCTATGGTGGTGGTGGTGGGTATAGTCTGCGGTGGTGGTGGTGGTGGTTGTAGTCTGTGGTGATAGTGGTGGAGCTGATTATAGTCTATGTTGGTGGTGGTGGTGGTGGTTATAGTCTGTGGTAGTGGTGGTGGTGGTTATATTCTATGGTGGTGGTGGTGGTGGTTATAGTCTGTGGTGGTGGTGGTGGTTATAGTATGTCGTGGTGGTGGTGGTGGTGGTTATAGTCTGTGGCGGTGGTGGTGGTTATAGTCTGTGGTGGTGGTGGTGGTGGTGGTTATAGTCTGTGGTGGTGGTGGTGGTGGTGGTTATAGTCTGTGGTGGTGGTGGTGGTGGTTATAGTCTGTGGTGGTGGTGGTGGCTATAGTCTATGGTGGTGGTGGTGATGGTGGTTATAGTATTATGGTGGTGGTGGTGGTGGTTACAGTCTGTGGAGGTGGTGGTGGTTATAGTCTATGGTGATGGTGGTGGTGGTGGTTATAGTTTATGGTGGTGGTGGTGGTTATAGTCTGTCGTGGTGGCTATAGTCTATGGTGGTGGTGGTGGTTATAGTCTATGGTGGTGGTGGTGGTGGTTATAGTCTTTGGTGGTGGTGGTGGTGGTGGTTATAGTCTTTGGTGGTGGTGGTGATATTTGGTGGTGGTGATGACTATGGTGGTGGTGGTGGTGGTGACTCTTTAGTGGTGGTGATAGTTATAGTCTGTGGTGGTGGTGGTGATAGTCTTTGGTGGTGGTGGTGTTGGTGGTTATAGTCTGCGGCGGTGGTGGTGGTGGTTATATAGTCTGTGGTGGTGGTGATAGTCTTTAGTGGTGGTGGTGGTTATAGTCTCTGGTGTTGGTAGTGATAGTCTTTGGTGGTGGGAATCGTGGTGGTGATACTCTGTGGTGGTGGTGGTGGTGATTATGGTGGATATAATATGTGGTGGTGGTGGTGGTGGTGGTGAACGTGGCGCTTAAAGTCTGTGGTAGTATAGTCTACGGTGGTATGAACAAAATATATATCGCAATTTTTTACTTTAGCTTCTTTATATAAATTTATATTTATTTATTTATCAACTCTGCGAAGCAGAGTGGTATCGCGCATACATATCCCGCCAGTGTACTGTGCACCACCAGTCAGCTTGTCTGTCGTCGTCGTCATCCATCGTCATCCGTTGTCGTCGTCGTCCGTCTGTCTGTCCGGAAACTCCTCTTAGTCCGTTCGATGGATTCTCACCAAATTTCACAGGTATATCCATTTGGTCAATGCGAAGGTCAGTCATAAAGACATTTTTCATTTAACTTAAATGTTAAGGTCGAAGGTCAATATTTCATATTTTGTAGTTTTTACTCAAATGTTTTCATTTTCACTATACAAGTTACTGGTAACCTTAATATCGTATTGACCAAATTTTAGGTAAATATTCTAAAGGGTTAGGTCAAAGGTAAAGGTCAAAGGTCAAAATAAGTTGTTCACTAGTTTTTTTTATACTAACTGTTAGATTCTCACTAGGCTTACCATGTATATTCGGAATACCTAGGCCAAGAACATACAATAAACTATACAATTCCATATGAAAGGTCAAGGTCACAGGTCAAGGTCAAAATATGAAAGGTCAATATACTATTTTCTCTACTTTCTATGCATACTTCACATTTGGTGAGATAGTTTAATTTTAAATAAAAATAAAAATAATACATTTTGACACATCATAAAGGTCAAGATAAAGGTCAAAGGTCAAGGTCAACTATTCTATTAATATATATGAAACTAAGTGATGGATTTTAATGAAATCAGGCATGCTTATTTGGTTCTGGGGGGCAATGTCAATGAAAACAAAACAAATACTCGTACATAAAGGTCAAGGTCACAGGTCAAGGTGAAAGGTCAACTTTTACTATTTATTTAATTTGTACTCAAATATCTTCATTTTCACTATACAAGATACTGGTAACGTTGATATCGTGTTTCCCAAATTTTAGATAAATATTCTAAGGGGTAAGGTCAAAGATCAAGGTCAAATGTCAAAATAAGTTTTTCACTAGTATTTCTTATATTAACTGTTTGATTCTCACTAGGCTTACCATGTATATTCAGAATACCTAGGATAAGGTCATACAAGAAAGCATAAAATTCCATATGGAAGATCAAGGTCACAGGTCAAGGTGAAATAAAAGGTCAAAATGCTATTTTCTTTACTTTTCATGCAAACTTCACACAATTTGGTGAGATAGTTGCACATTAAATGAAAAGGAAAATAATATATTTTGACATTTAATAAAGGTCAATATAAAGGTCAAAGGTCATGCTCAATGATTCTATTAATATATATGAAACTAAGTGATGGGTGTTAATGAAACTAGGCATGCTTATTTGATTTTCCTGGGCAATGTCAATAAAACAAAACTTGTACTCTTACATAAAGGTCAAGATCACAGGTCAAGTTCAAAGGTCAACTTTACTATATATTTTTAGTTTTTACTCAAATATCTTTATTTTCACCATACAAGTAACTGGTAACTTTGATATCGTATTGCACAAATGTTAGATGAATATTCTAAAGGGTAAGGTCAAAGGTCAAAGTCAAAGGTCAAAATAAGGTTTTATTAGTATTTCTTACACTAACTGTTAGATGCCCACTAGGCTTACCATGTATATTCGGAATACCTAGGCCAAGGTCATTTTAGAAACTATACAATTACATATGAAAGGTCAAGGTTACAGGTCAAGGCCAAATAAAAGGTCAATATGCTATTGTCTTTAATTTTCACGTAATGTAAATTTGGTGAGATAGTTTCACTTTAAATGAAAATGAAAATAATAAATTTTGAAACATAAAGATCAAGATATTGGTCAAAGGTCATGGTCAACTATTATATTAATATATATGAAACTAACTGATGGGTTCTAATGAAATTATGCATGCTTATATGATGTTCATAGGCAATGTCAATGCAACCATAAATGTACTCCTACATAATGATCAAGGTCAAAGGTAAAGGTCAAAGGTCAACTTTTATTATTATTTTACAAAAAAATACTAAAATTTAGGAAAACTGCCTGTGTTAGTTACTTATTACTTAAATAACATATATATCAAATTTCACATACATATTGTAATAGACAAGGTGAAAGATCAAGATTCAACACAAGTGTTTGTCATTTTCCCTAAACTCCTCCTAGACTGTTTAATGTATTGTCACCCAATTGTACAGGCAAATCCAGTTGGTCAATGCGACGACCATCCGAATATATGTATTATATTCTTAGTCAAAGGTCAAAGGTCAAGGTCATAGTATGTGATCACTATTTGTAATCTATAAGATTTTTATGCGAATTACACCATATTCATAATGCTAGTTAATACAAACATTGGTGTTAAGCTAATTCCTCGATAAGAATTTCTAAGGTCAAAGGTCAAGGTTAAAGGTCAAAATATAATTGTTGCTAGTATTTTCTATATAATGTAAGATTCTCACTAAGCATATCATGCATAATCTAAATTCCTAGACCAAGGTCATACAAGATTATTCATAATATCATTCGATAGGTCAAATATAAGGTCAATATGCTAATTTATTGACTTCATGTGAACTTCGCAAAATTCTTTGATGCAGTTGTGCTTTAAATGAAAATTAGAATGTTACATTTTCAGACATCCTGAAGGTCAAGATAAAGGTCATGGTCAACCATTCCTTTAATACCTCTGGAACTAGTTGATGATTTTTAATGAAGTTTGGCACGCTTACTTGATTCTCCAGGGTTACATCAATGCAAGCAAAAAATATAATCCTACATAAAGGTCAAGGTCACAAGTCAAAGTAAAAAGTCAACCTTCATCATAAAAAACACTCAAATTTTGATAAGCTGACTGTTAGTTGTGTTTTATATAAATAACATATACTGTATATATACATTTCATATACAAATATTCTAATACTTACGGTCAAAGGTCAAAATAAGAGTGTTAATAAATTTCCCCAAACTTTTCCTAGACTGTTTAACCCTCTCTGTACTGGAGACATCTTTGTGGAGCTTAAGAATGATCTGTGGTGGAAAAAGGTTTATTTGGATAGTTGAAAGCCTTCTAATTAAACTAAATACAATCGTCTATTAATTATTATCCAGTATACAATGAAAAGGAAACTGCTACTGAACGGGTTAATGTATCGTCACCAAATTTTGCAGGCAAATTCGGTTGTTCAATTGTCGCCCCCGTCGGGGGCGAGTTGTTTTCGGGGCAAATCCTCAAGTATTCTTGGTGATATTATTAATGATGATGGTGATAGTAGTAGTGATGATAGTAGCAAAGATGGTAGTAACAGCAGGTATGATGATGATAGCAATGTTGATGGTGATAATAGTAGTGATGATGGTGATACTTGTAGTGATAATTATGACAGTAGTGATGATGATGGTAGTAACGATGGTGACAGTAGTAGTAGTAGTAGTGTTGATGGTAACAGTAGTAGTGATGATGGTGATAGTACTAGTAGTAGTGATGATGGTGATAGTACTAGTAGTAGTGATGATGGGTATAGTAGTAGTGATGGTGGTGACAGTAGTAATGATGATTGTAAGTGATGGTGATAATAGTAGTGATGATGGTGATAGTTGTAGTGATAATGTTGACAGTAGTGATAATGTTAGTGACGATGGTGATGGTGACTTGTAGTGATGATAGCAGTAGTGATGATGGTGATAGTAGTAGTTATAATGGTGGTAATAGAAGTGATGATGGTAACCCATCGCAGAGTTGGGTATGTCGTTTTGATTTTGGGCAAAGCGGCACTTCTACTTTATTTACATATATTTGTATTGCTTAATTTGTTTAAAGTCAATGTTAAAAGTGCCATAGTGACTGGAGCGTAACAGTGGAGGATATTGTTGTGTTGATCTCGGTCGGCTGCAGGGATAATAGTTGTAGTGGCGGTAAAGTGGTTGGTTACTGGGCCCACAACTGACACGGGATGGTGCTTTAAGAGGAACAAGTGGAGCGAAGTTACAGGATACAGATGTTTGAGAGAGAAAGAGAGAGAGAGAGAGACAGAGCGCGATAGAGAGAGTTGGAGTTAGAGATAGTGGTATGAATTTATAAAGACAACGAAATATAGACTGACCAGGAAAGCGAAATCCAGCCACATCCTCAACCCACAGTGGGGGAGGGAGTCAGAAAATTTGAAGAGGTGGGTTAAAACTAGACAGCGAAGAAAACCTAGACAGACAGACAGACGATCGGAATCCTCCATCCCCCACATCAATTAACCATCCACACACTCTACCAGCAAACCACCATCCCCACATCCGTACAACCCTCCACCACACCACCACCATCATCACCACCAACCACCACCCTCCACCACCACCACCCACCACTAACCCTCACCACAACCCCACCACCACCACCACAACACCAGCAACAACAACAAACGCGATGCTGTAACTATATATCCCGGCCCCCAAACTTTCTAACTAAAGCCAAAAAGAACATTACGGCGGCGATTTGTCGGCTGTTAAGAGCCGCATTTGTGGGCCAGCTTTTCGGGAAGACATTAAAAGAAGGGTGCTGGGGGGATATGGAGTGGCTGCTCAATATCGAGAAGGGCTGAGTTTGGGGGATTCTGAATATTGAGTTCTGCTTGGATGATAATAGTATTCGATGGCGGCTTTTCAGTTCATGTTTGCTATTTTATCGATTTCTTCGAGTGTTGATATCCTTGGAGTATCTTTTGATGCCAACCTCAGTTGGATGTCTGTCATATATATTGCTGAAATTGACTCAAAGAAACTAGGACTTCTTTACAGAGTTCGTGGATTCTTCACTGAGAGCAGTTAGGCTAGCCGTAATATATAACATTCATGAGGGTGCTCAGATGCAATATTGCTCGCCTTTATGGAGAGGTTGTTGAGAGGTGACATTAAAGCAATTGGAAAACATTAACAATAAAGCCATGCAAATTATAGAATAACTCTTTAATAAGAAATTAATGTCCTCCCTTACACCAAGATATGTTGCATCCCTTGCCTTATTTTATAGATATTTTTATAGTAAATGTTCAGATGAACTTGCCTCAATTGTCTCACCATTTTTCTCACATTTGTCTCACCAAAGTATCTTTCCCCGAGGTTGTAGGGCAGCGAGTAGCGCCCATGATTTAACAATTTATCCTGCACAATTCAGAACTTCTGCATTTCAAAACTAAATTATTCCCCGAACCACCTCTCTCTTTGGAACTCACTTTCTCAGAATATTGGTCCACCTATCTTCAACCCACAGCAGTATCAATCCAATTGTTACAGACTTTTGTGAAAGGAAGATGCCATTAGGCACATGGACATTTGCTTTCATTAAATTGACTTTCCTTCCTCGATTATTTATAATTAAAATAAAATATACACAACGATTACCATCCTCACTGCACCACATATAATCCCTTTACCGTCACCATAAATGATAGGCACCCACAACTTGGTAGCTTCACACCTACACAACGTCAACCGTAACTATCACCACACACACACACACACACACACACACATACACAACGTCAACCGTAACTATCACCACACACACACAACGTCAACCGTAACTATCACCACACACACATATACACACACACATACACAACGTCAACCGTAACTATCACCACACACACATATATACACACACACAGCCCGTAGCCTAGTAGGTAGAGCTCTCGTCTCACACACGAGGGGTCGGGGGTTCAATCCCCGGCCAGGCGGAGACAAATTGAGCTTGTCTCCTTTCATGTGTTAGCCTCAGTTCACCTAGCTGTAAATAGGTACCTGGAATAAGTGGACGATGTTGTGACGTCCCATCTGGGTTTGGCAAAAATGGTACAAGGCGAGATGGGTATCATATGGTTCACCTAAGCTGATGGCTACCTAAGCCTTCGGGCGAGATGGTACCGTCTATAGTGAGAATGGTACCATACAGATCCACCCTAAGCCTTCGTTTTCGATGTCGCCAATTGGCTAAAATACAGACTACACACACATCCATAGCCACTCCAACAGTTCATAAAACACTTAACATGCATTTCACGCAATACATTCCCAGTTAAGGAGGCGCGATAATAATGAGCTTAGCTTGCATTGCGTGGATTCCCCTTGACGAACAAGTAACTGAGTAACACTCACACACACACACACACACATACACTCACACGTATCTTCATAACCACCACTGCGCATCCTCGCGACACACAATCACCCTCACAATTACATATCTAATACCCTACAACTAAAAACATACATACAACTATATCACTACGCCTTATATTAACCTCCCCTCACCTATAACACCCCCCCCCCCTCCCCCCCACACACACACAGTTTAACCTACTGTACCACCACCACCACCTCAACTACCAATCCAAACCTCCACAAATACTGCATATAGCTAAACCTACACAACATCTAGTACACTCCTACACTACACACCAGTACCTACACATCAACACCTTCATAACTACAGTCTGTTTATTTTCAGCTGACGGTATATTCAATCTATTTGCAACTGATTTATCGATACTTAAGGAGAAATATGAAACTACGTACTCTTTCCCTCGGCATAATATCAATGTCAAAATTTCATAAGTAACACAATATCTATCTCTTTTTAAAATATTCGTAATAGCAGTGTAATTTAGATGGAAACATGTCAATTTACCGTCAGCTGAGAAATAAAAACCAGACTTTATACACTAACACCTACAGTACAACAACAAACCAGCACCGCCGCCTGCAGCCCTCCTTAGCTTGGTACAGTAAACAAAGGTCTCAGCCCAGCGCCAACATTTCCAAATATCCAGGAAGCACCAGCAAACACCCGCGGTAAAGACCAACACTTTTACCACACCTCTCATACACCACAACCAACACCATCAACACTACTACTACTACTACTACGCCTCTCTCACACACCCAACACCACTAATACGCCTCTCACACACCCAACACCACTACTACTACGCCTCTCTCACACCATTATCACACTTCTCATACACCACAGCCACCACCACCACCAAGTCGCTTATATACACCACCCCTACGTTTCTCACACACCACCACCACCACCATGCCTCTCTCACACACCCACCTATTATCACTACCACCGCCGCAACGCCTCACACACACACACACACACACCGCCAGCACCACACCTCTCACATCACCTTTAAAACCACCACCACACCTCTCACACCACCACTTTCACCATCTTTTTTCTATCAAAAAATGTACACATTTAGCTTGCTGTCAAAACAAATATATATATATATATGCTGGCTCGCTACCGCTCGCCAGGAAAATATTGACACCTGGATGGGGGTAAACGTCTTAAAACAATAAGCTGAATGGGGCCGAATGGATACAAGCCAAAGAGAGAGAAAGAGAAAGAGAAAAAAGCGAGGCGGGCTCCCTTAAGCAAGAAGTGAGACCATCTTACAAATAATCTGAATATGGGTGTCTTGTTTCTTGCCGAAGCACAGCATAAAGTGAGGTGTTTAGCTTCAAAATAGTATTTTTGTTTTATTTACAGTTGTTGTTGTTGTTGTTGTTCCCTAAGCTGCCTGGCCGAACAGCCCCGAGTCCCTGAGGAAGGCCATGGCCACGATCGGGCTTTCCCACAGAGCTCTCATTGAGTGTAGGTTGTGTTGTTGGCGTAAGTGGTTGTGTGAAATGCAGTCTTCTATGATGTGTTTAATGGTATGGGGTGCTGTGTTACATCCCGGGCAGGCGTCGACAACGGAGTCATCCAGTCTCTTCTGATAGCTCAGGAGAGCTGGATGGTGTCCGCATCTCAGCCTGGCCAGGTGGACTCTGTCCTCGCGAGGGAGGGAGGATTCGGAAGGATGGATTTCGGGAGGTCGTGCATGCAGCTGCGTGTTGTCTGTGAGTGAGTGGATGGATTGGCGAGAGATATGAGTATGGATGTGCGTCTGGAAGTTGGTTCGGGGTGGGCAGGGAGGGAGAGAGGACAATAACTGTGTGTGATACCGTGTGCTGGGTGTTGTTTTGATATTTCTTGGTGTCTGTGGGTGTGTTGCCATGTAGTTTAGTGGGTGGTCTTGGTTCGTGGAGGCTGCTGCCAGGAATTGAGTACCTCTCATGTCCAGATGGTCTTTGACTTTGAGGATTTTGGTTTCTTGATGTAGATGATCTGTGGGTGCAGTAGCTGTGCAGCCTGTAATGATCTTCAGGGCTTTGTTTTGGATAGTCTGTAAGGTCTTATGATGTGTTTCAGCTAGGTTAGAAGCCCAGGCTGGGCTTGCGTATTCCATTACTGATCTTATGTATTGTTTATATACTGTGGTGGTAGTTTCTTTGTTGTGTCCAAATTTTGTGTGAGCAAGTGACCTGAGGGCGTTAAGTCTGGGTGTCAGTTTCTTTTTAATGTTTGTGGTGTGCTGTTTGAATGTCATATGAGTATCATATGTTACTCCTAGGATTTTGGGTGTGTGTGTATGTGTTAGGGGTGCGTTGTTTATGGTGAGTTGAGGGATGTATTTGTGTTCACCTGTCCAGCTAGTGAGCAGGGTTGCGGTGGATTTGGCTGGGGCTAGATTCAGTCTGTGTGTAGTGCACCAGCCATGTAGTGTGTTGAGATAGGGTTGAAGGAGATCTGTTGTTCTTCTTGGGTCATGGTGTGTGCATGTGAGTGTTATGTCATCTGCATAGGAGGCTAAGTTTATTTGGGGAGTATTGGGTGTAGTTATATCGTGCATGTACAGATTGAAGAGTGCGGGCGATAGGACGGATCCCTGTGGGACTCCGTTTGGAAAGTTTCTGATTTTAGATGACTGACCGGCAAAAGATACGTGTGCACATCTGCCTGCTAGGAAGTTAGCCAGCCACCTTTTTGTGTTGTTGTGCATGTTTGTGTTGTAGATTTTGTTTGTTAGGTTGTGGCGGGGGATGGCATCGAAGGCTTTACTAATGTCGAGTGTGGCTAATAGTGATCTGTGTGGTGGTCTAGCTGAGTTGATGCCGTCAAAAGCTCTTTGTGTAAGGTCTGTGAGAAGAGTGTTTGTGGAGTGCAGTGGCCTAAAGCCATGTTGTGTTGGAGCTAGGGGTAGGTCGGGTGTAATTAGTTGTAATACTAGGCGTTCCATGACTTTGGAGGGGGAGCAAAGGAGTGTGATGGGGCGGTGCGAGGAGGGTAGCGTTGGGTCTTTGTTGGGTTTGGGGAATGTGATGATGATACCATGCTTCCAAATGTCTGGTATTGTGTTGTGTGAATAGCTGTAGTTTGATATATTAGTGAGTGTTTGTATGCCTTGTGGTCCCAGGTGTCTGAGGTGTATGTTGCTTATGTTGTCTAGGCCACAGGCGGGTGAGTGCTTGAGATTGTTGATGATATGCTTTGTCTGGTGATTGGTGAAGGGTGTATAGTCAGGGTCTGTGGGGAATTGTCTCTTACGTCGGATGACACGTCGGTCGTCTTTGTGAGGTTTTAGGTGGCTGACATGTGAGAAGTGATTGATGAGAGTGTTTACTTGTTGTTTACATGAAGGAGTAGAGTCTGTTGTTGTGATTGCAGCATGTGATTGTGTTGTGTTGCTGTTGGAAAGTGTGATGCTGTTTAGTGTTTTGTAGAGTTTTTTGGGGTTTGTTTTGTGATCAAGTGTTTGTAGGAAGTTATTCCAATTTAGTTTTGTTGTTCTTGTATTTTGTTGTTAGTTTGGGTGTTGAGTGCTTGAATTTGTTGTGTGATGTCTTGTGTGTGGGGTGCTGGGGAGTGTTTCAGTATGTCGCGTTGTCTGATGAGGTTTTGAATTTCTGGTGTGAAGTTGGGGTTGTGTCTTTTTCTGTTACCTCTTGGAATGTGTTTCTTGTCAGCGTTTTGGATAGTTTTATTGAGTATGTGTACAGCATTGTTGATGTTAGTGATGGGTGTACTGTTTAGAGTTGTGAAGTGTTGTTCTGTCTCATTTGTAAATGCTTCTCAGTTAGCTCTTTTATAATTGGTGTATGTGTGTTTGTGGCTAGCTGGGGTGAGTCTGGTTTTGGTGGTGATAATGATCGGGAAGTGGTCAGAGCCTAAGGTTCTGACCACCCTCCAGGATGTTGTGGGGGCGAGTTCTGGGGAGCAAAAGGTGATGTCTGGAGATGATGGATTATAGAGGGCTTGGTGAGGAATATGGGTATGTTGATGGATGTCGTTAAGGATGATGAGGTTATCTGTTTGGTTTTGTAGTACCAGCCCTCTGTCTGTGTCGGGGTTGTCGACAAACCAGGCCGACGTCTTGGCGTTGAAGTCACCACCCAGGATGATGTGTGGGGTGTTTGTGATGTGTTGTAAGTGTGGTCTGTATTCATTTGGTACTGTAAGGGATGTTTGGGGAGGGATGTATGTGTTTATGATGGTTATGTTGGATTTGTTGCCAGTGCGTATTTTAATTGATTGTATTTCTGTTGTGTTATCATTTGGGGGGAGGAGGGATTTGGTTTGTACACTGGTTACTATGTATGATATTTCTTTGTGTACCAGGGTGATGAGTCCACCGCCCCCGCCGACAGCCCGGTCTTGTCTGATGGTGGTGAAATTATGAAATGTGGGTGTTTTTTGTGATGTGCGGAGTTTTGTTTCTTGTAAGATGGCAATGTGTATGTTGTGTTGTTTGATGAAGTGTGAGAGTTCGTGTTTCTTTGTGTTAATGCCATCTATGTTCAATTGGAGAATGTTAATGTTATGTGTACGATGTATGTTGGGTGCTGCTGCACGAGGATGGGGTGGGGGTGGGGGTGAGGGAGGGGCTGGAGGTTGGGATGGGTGAGGTGGGGGTGGGGATTGGGGAGCAGGAGATGGGGGTTGGAATGGATTAGGATGGGGTGTGGTGTGTTGAGTTGAGGATGTGGATGGTATGGGAAAGTTAGGTGGGTTAGGGAGGAGAGGTGGACGGGTTTTAGGGGGGGGAGTGGATGATATGGGAAGGCCAGGTGGGTTGGGGAGGAGAGGTGGACGGGTTTTAGGCGAGGGATTTGACTGGGAGAGGGAGGGGCATGAGGAACAGGTCCAGGTGTTCGTGTAGTGTTTCTTGGAGGCAAGTGTTGTACAGGTGAAGTGGGTCCAGTTCCTGCATGAATTGCAGAGAACTGAACCCTTAGTGTGGCGACTCGAAGTGATGGGTTTTGAGCAAGTTGGACATATGTATGTGTACGTGGGTCCTGGGTTGCTCTCAATGTCTCCGGCTAGAAGAAGTCTTCGAGAAATGACAGCCGGAGAGTCATTTCTCGGTGTAGGAAAAACTGTGTGATGTGTGTGTATGGTGTGAGAGGTGTGGAAATTCCCGGCGCGACCGAAGCCACTCCAAGGACCCGTGCCCCCAGGGGGGGGGGCAGGGGATAGTTGTGACGGTTTGGCTCCCGAAACTGCTCCCCGCGGCCGGCATCCGGTTGTCCTCCACTGGTCGATTGATCTTGTCTCCGGCCGTGGAGGGTCGGCAGCCATCCGCGGTTGGCAGCTCCGGGAGGTGGTCCCACGGCGTAGACGCCGCCACATCAGGACTTTTTTTACAGTATTTACAGTAGTAACATTTAGTTTGTAATGTAATAGGCATTACGATAGTATAATTGATGGTGTTAGAAATACTGTTAAGATATATTGCGAGATGTAATTGAATCTCGTAAAAGTCTGTAACAGTTACAAATCCAATATACGTTTTCGATTGTCAATTGTCTTGTTCAGTGTCAAAGAGACTTTCTATTACAAGATTGGAAGAAAACAAAACAAACATGTACATGAAGGCGGTAAAGATGATCACGGGAAATCAGGATGCTTCAGACATTCCACTTAATTCCTTGAAGATTATAACGCGCTTTGACACAGTGTATTTTGGCTATTATTAGACGATTTTATTCAGCTTAGAAAGAACTTGTGGGCGCTAGAGAAGAGTTATGAAAAATAGTCGAGAGAGATTTTTACCGCTTTCATTCCTAGAGACCCTTTCTAAATTGAAAACAAAACAGATTATAGTGTAAAAGTGCATCTTCAAATACTGAAAGAGTTACATTTTAATTAATAATTAACTATCGTCCGCCTACACAGCCAACTATTATAGCCAGCACCCATCTGAACTATTATCTATAATTATAGTTATATATATATTATAATAAAATAATATTGTATAATATTATTATTAATAATATTGCACTGCAGGGGAGAAATACGAATAAGTTGTCAGAAAGTTTCCTTCAGAGGCCTTCCTTCCTTCCTTCCTTCCTTTTATCCTTCCTTCCTTCGTTCGTTCGTTCGTTCGTTCGTTCGTTCGTTCGTTCGTTCGTTCGTTCGTTCGTTCCTTCCTTCCTTCCTTCCTTCCTTCCTTCCTTCCTTCCTTCCTTCCTTCCTTCCTTCCTTCCTTCCTTCCTCCGTCCGTTCGTTCCTTCCTTCCTTCCTTCCTTCCTTCCTTCCTTCCTTCCTTCCTTCCTTCCTTCCTTCCTTCCTTCCTTCCTTCCTTCCTTCCTTCCTTCCTTCCTTCCTTCCTTCCTTCCTTCCTTCGCAACTACTACTTCACCCGCAACAAACAGCGGCAGAGGGTGTTTTTATGTTTGTATGTTTTTTGCCACACCTCATGGACACACACACACACACACGACGTAAGCGTTTACTGTGAAAAACATATACTCTTATGCACAGACACACACTCACTCACATAATTGCCCGTTTAAAGCACTGTATGTAGGCACACAAACACGCATGTCTAAGCATATATGAAAGTATAATGACACACACACACACACACACACACACACACACACACACACACACACACACACACACACACACACACACACACAATAAATAAGCCATACCGTTATATATTGCCCATATTCGTCTGGAGAGCTACCTATACCAAATAAGCCATACCGTTATATATTGCCCATATTCGTCTGGAGAGCTACCTATACCAAATAAGCCATACCGTTATATATTGCCCATATTCGTCTGGAGAGCTACCTATACCAAATAAGCCATACCGTTATATATTGCCCATATTCGTCTGGAGAGCTACCTATACCAAATAAGCCATACCGTTATATATTGCCCATATTCGTCTGGAGAGCTACCTATACCAAATAAGCCATACCGTTATATATTGCCCATATTCGTCTGGAGAGCTACCTATACCAAATAAGCCATACCGTTATATATTGCTCATATTCGTCTGGAGAGCTACCTATACCAAATAAGCCATACCGTTATATATTGCCCATATTCGTCTGGAGAGCTACCTATACCAAATAAGCCATACCGTTATATATTGCTCATATTCGTCTGGAGAGCTACCTATACCAAATAAGCCATACCGTTATATATTGCCCATATTCGTCTGGAGAGCTACCTATACCAAATAAGCCATACCGTTATATATTGCCCATATTCGTCTGGAGAGCTACCTATACCAAATAAGCCATACCGTTATATATTGCTCATATTCGTCTGGAGAGCTACCTATACCAAATAAGCCATACCGTTATATATTGCCCATATTCGTCTGGAGAGCTACCTATACCAAATAAGCCATACCGTTATATATTGCCCATATTCGTCTGGAGAGCTACCTATACCAAATAAGCCATACCGTTATATATTGCTCATATTCGTCTGGAGAGCTACCTATACCAAATAAGCCATACCGTTATATATTGCCCATATTCGTCTGGAGAGCTACCTATACCAAATAAGCCATACCGTTATATATTGCTCATATTCGTCTGGAGAGCTACCTATACCAAATAAGCCATACCGTTATATATTGCCCATATTCGTCTGGAGAGCTACCTATACCAAATAAGCCATACCGTTATATATTGCCCATATTCGTCTGGAGAGCTACCTATACCAAATAAGCCATACCGTTATATATTGCTCATATTCGTCTGGAGAGCTACCTATACCAAATAAGCCATACCGTTATATATGCCCATATTCGTCTGGAGAGCTACCTATACCAAATAAGCCATACCGTTATATATTGCTCATATTCGTCTGGAGAGCTACCTATACCAAATAAGCCATACCGTTATATATTGCCCATATTCGTCTGGAGAGCTACCTATACCAAATAAGCCATACCGTTATATATTGCCCATATTCGTCTGGAGAGCTACCTATACCAAATAAGCCATACCGTTATATATTGCTCATATTCGTCTGGAGAGCTACCTATACCAAATAAGCCATACCGTTATATATTGCCCATATTCGTCTGGAGAGCTACCTATACCAAATAAGCCATACCGTTATATATTGCTCATATTCGTCTGGAGAGCTACCTATACCAAATAAGCCATACCGTTATATATTGCCCATATTCGTCTGGAGAGCTACCTATACCAAATTTCTCAAACATTTGAATTATTCGGTTACTAAGCTAAATAGCTACGTGTCACCTATAATTTGTTGGGTATTGGTATGACTTTAAGGTGCTAAAAAATATTGTGTTAATTATTTATTTAATTTGTCTTTTACTTTATATATTTATTTATTTATTTATTTATTTTTATTTTGTGTTGCTTGAAAAAGAAGTGAAATGTTGCCAAAGTGTTCTGTACATCCATGACCAATTCTGATGTTAATCTATTATAGCTATATTTTAAAGCATCTTTCATGCATTTAATAACTGTCTAGGTTTTGTTTGGCACAGTTTGAAATAAGTATCGAGGTGTGTCATGGTACTTATGATTCAAGCTGCACAGTTGTTATTGCTGTGGTTGTCGTTGTTGTTGTTATGGTTGTTGTTGGTGGTAGTGGTGGTGGTGTTGTTATTGGTGGTGTGGTTGTTATTTTAGTTTTGTTGTTGGGTTGGCTTTGTTGTTTGTTGTGGTTTTTGTTGTTGTTGGGCTCAATATAGTTCCGAACAAGAGGCAAGGATGTAGCTAGGTGGACAACAGCACCAGTGACAATTTTACATACATTTTACAGCTCTTTCAGGTAACATTTGGTATCTCGTTTACATTGATGTATATATTTTAGGTGACTGGATCTACAAATTGTTAAATCAAAAGGTGGACGACTTGAATTTCCAGTAAAGAGGGTCGGAATAACCTCTAGTCTTGAGATGGTGCCACACGAGCGTATTTTCCGACAATTTTCAATGAGCAACTTTTTATTGTTCTATTCTGAGGCTCTTTCGAATTGGCCTGGGACACTAAATCGAACGTAGATTATGTTAGGTACTTTCATTCTTACGGAACGTAAATTTTGAAGCTGTCAGACTGCAATTGCCCATAAAATCTGACGGAAAAATGGCTTGTATGACGCGGCCTTTACTCCGCCTTAATAACAGTGTAGTGATATCTCGTCAGGTGGCCTATATCCCGGATCCCTGTTCTTGAAACTATGACACCGTGTTCTCACAGGGTGTCCTCTAGGCCGTGTAACCTGGTCCCCGGGGAATATGGCGGGTCTCATACGTATCTGGTGTTCCCTGGTGTATATGGGTGGTCTCATACGTATCTGGTGTTCCCTGGTGCATATGGGTTGTCTCCTACGTATCTGGTGTTTCCTGGTATGCTGTAAATGGTTCCTCCTGTCGTGTTCGGTACCCCCTGGTGTATATGGACTAGGGTGATTGTGTTTCGGTTGAATTCGGCAGTCTATATTCTGCCAATAGTTTAACGTGACCTCTGAGCAATGGCTCAGCTTTCCTAAATAATCTTTGTTATTTGAAAACTAAGTGTATGTACGCTTTTTAGGATATCTTACAATCCATATATACAGTATACTCGTGTGTGTATATATATATATATATATATATATATATATATATATATATATATATATATATATTATATATACATACGTACACTGTATAATTACTATATACTGTGTCCATATAATTGGATAGCATATATTAAAAAAGATAATTAAGGTTACTACATGATAAAAACCAATATTGGCAAAGCTTCACACACCCACACAAAAACACACACACACCTCCAAACCCCTTCTCCTTCCCTTACTACTTCGCACCGAGCTTTCTTTTAAAAATCTTCCCCGAGTGTAATTTCCCTTTAAGTGAACATTTTCTACAATATGTGTCTCTCCCTCTCACCAAATTGTAGGTCCGACCATTGTGCCGGTGTGGGAGAACGGGACAATACACTCAACTAATTCAATTACATTCAATTATTTTATAGATTTGGCTGATTATTGATACTCATTTTCCATTTGCGTTTTTAGTTATTATTTTCTTTTGGTTGGCTATCATGGTGATGGTTTGAAAACAGTTACCTACTTCAATTGTATAGTTTATCAAAGTCTGGGTTGATATTGTATGTAGGTTAGCTATACGTTTGGTTAATTATTGTATGGTAAGGCTGGGTGTACAGTTGCCCACATAAGTTTTGTTCCTCGTCGTGATCTTATATATGAAATACAAATAGTATGATTGAATTGGGTGTGTAGTTTCTTTAGTTAACTAATTGGATGAGTTAACCACTGCATAAGAAACTCCACTCGTAATTCAATGATGCGCATTATATTTCTATGTATAAGATCACGGAGAGGAACAGAACTTATGTGGGCAACTGTACAACTAATTTAGATATACACACTGCACATACTTCTAAATATTTCGTGTTACTGTTGTTGTATCCTTCACATGAGTTTAATTAATTATTTATATCTTTTGGTTACTTATCTTTGGCGAGACTTTGAAATACACTTATCTGATTAAGGTGTAATTTCCGGTTGATTAACGTAATAAGGGGAGGCAGTTGGTTTTTCAAGTCCTCCTTCCTCATATTTAGCCCTATTAGTTATGGGATTTCAAGACATTCGCCCCATTAGTTTGGCGATTTTCAGACTTTCTGCCCCATTTCTTTGTCAATATTAAGACCTTTCGCGCCATTTAGGTGTTGATTTTTTTCCTGGCGAGCGATAGCGAGCCTGTAATTATAGAAGTAACCGGCCTTCGGCCAAGACATTTTTCTACCAAAAAAAAAAAAAATTTGTATCGAAGGGGGCTCTTGTGGGTATTATTTTAAGTTTGATGGAGGTTTAGAGAGCAAACTTAACCCCCTCCTTAAAACAATGAGCCGAACCAGTAAATTATGCTGCACAATACCGTCTGAGCTCTCTTAACCCGGGAGTTGCAAACAGACCCTCCCGTGACAAACAATCAGTCAAAACATTATCAGTGCCCTTAGCATGCCACACATCCAACTTGTGTTCCGGCAGCACAACAACACCTGACACTGATAAACTGCCCAGTTCATCACAAGACTGGCATTTCTCTTCGCTCTTTCCGGCAACGGGGCCTGCCAAAAGCCTTTCACTAGTTCTACCTTCGTGATAGGCGATGCAGCCCCGAAGCGGTCTATGGTGTCGTCAACTCTCGATAAGGTATAGGTGTCTGTCAGGGATAATGCACACACTCTCTTGCAATCAACACACACTCTGATCTTGCCACTGAACCCTCTCACGTTCTTGACGCAATTTTGAGCCTATTAGGGATACTTTAAAGCCTTTGTTACCATCAGGGGTATTTAGAAACCTTTAGTTTAGTTACTTCAACATCTGCAGTTGTCTTTGAGTTAGCTGTGGGCAGAACACTAATTTTGGAGAGGTAATTATAAGAGTGAGAGAACTCTATTAATATTGCTAATCTGGCAACCTCTGCATCATATGGTCGTGAGAGGGTTAACACAGGTTGCAAAGTTACAGGCAACGACCACTCACGACAATCCTTATCCCTCAGACCCTTCGTAAACACGTAATCCAGCTCTGCTTGCACCACAGGCTGTCGAGCAGGAATTATACGGTAGGGAATTAAACTGAGCCTTGCACTGTCTCCAGCCTCCATGTCGGATTCTACCCCGTACATCAGGCCTGGAGAAGCAACAAACATGCGGATGCACTGCCACAGCCAAGTAAACAACTTATCTCGCAGAACAACATGCCTAGTGCCCTCCCACAACCCAGCCGAGACCGCAGCTTCTAAACTGTAGTCTCCCTTCTTCTCCACCTTCGTCCCTAGAACAGCCAGGTCATGAGAGGGACAATCAGTACCACCTGTGCAATCACTCCCATAGTTCATTATTGCTATGGCTTCCCCACCGATACCGTACATGCGCACCCCCGCATTCCTTACGACTACATCTGCCTGCGCAGCATCACCGCTTTTAGCGACATGGCCAGATATAGTCGGCCTATGGTAGGGCTGTTGCATTCGACTAGAGCAGCATTCGGAGGCTATACGACGACCGGGCACATCCACTCCACAGCCAAACTCACCAATCTGCTCAATGTCCTCCTTCTGACCACCACCATTGGCAGCCATGGGTCGACCCTGACCTGGCAACCATGCCCAAGCCTCGTCGCCCAACCTGAAACAACGAGGCTAACGGTTTATAAACATTCAAGTGACCTGCCTGCGGAACATCTTGCACCGCCTGAGTTATGAGGCTCGGGTGCTCGGCACGACCAGTGGGGTATGAAACGAGCAGGTGCTCTAGCGCTTCCACAGCCACCAGACTTGTGTCCCCCGCCCACTGCTCCGCCGAGACATGACAATCCCTACTCTCTTCCACCTGTGCCCTACTTCCCCCCTCTCCTTCTCCACCTTGGCCGCTGCAGACCAACGCACGGACAGTAGGCTGCTCAGGTGGTTGCCTCACAAACTCCTCCAACAGGTTCACATGACATGTTTCCCTGTCCTCGTGTTTGATCTCGACAGCACCATTACCACACTTCTGAACTTCCGGATCTTCCAACTGCAGTTTACAAATATCTGAGGGAACCAACCTGTCTAAGTGCTTCCGAAGCAACCCAAGTCCTCCCCCAATATCAAACTGAGCAACCCTTTTTTTCTCTCTGTGTGTAATGTTGCTGCCTCGGAGTCTCTTCCTGCCCTACCTCCTCACTAGCTGTGACAGGTCCTGGGGCCTCTCCAGACTCCAACAATGGTGCCAATACTGAGTCGCCAAGAAGAGCTGCTGGTACTAAACTCTCCAAACTTTTACCAACATTAGCCGTCTTCTTCCGACCGTTCCTCCGTTGATCAGAAGACAGGAATAGGCTGTGACACTTTGGATGCAAGAGGTCTGGTAACAACGCACGCCATAGGTTGTACTTGACACTTCTCTACCCACTCCTGTTCCTCCCTACTCACGTCGGCCGGCTTCTCGGCAACGACTAAGGGGGAAACCTTAAAAGTAGGCACCGCAAAGTCGTTGCCGAGAAGGAGCTCGACGCCCCCAACAGGTAAGTTCTCCACAATTCTAACATCCAACTCTTGTGTCACACCATCTACCTCCAGTTCCATCCTGACCAACGGGTATGACCTGATAGCATTGATACCTTGCACCATAACCACCCGTGCCGCGTTTATTGGTCTACCAGTAAAGTTCTTCATCAAAGTCTGAGAGGCACCCGTGTCTCGCAACAGCTCAACTCAATGCTTCTTACCAGCCCACTTCACGCAGCCACGCCCTCGATGGTCGCAAAAGACATCACGGACAGGGTTCGAGCCTTCCGGATTCTTCTCCACTGGCTGTGTCCCAGCATCTGACGTTATACCGCGGGCAAACTCAGACGACTTCGGGGACACCCCAATGTTGCGAGCCAAAGACACAACTGCATTAGGTAGCTTGCTTGGACAGGCTCTTGCAAAATGCCCCTTCTCATGACAATGAAAACACTAACTCCCCCTTGGGCTTCCCTTGAGGTGGGGAAGGGCCCTGACCCTTCTTAAATGGGACGGTATTAAGTTTATGGTGAGAATTAATATCATTGCTCTTGTAGTTATTCTTATATGGTATATCACTGACTCGGGGGGGTGGAATGTTGCGCCCCTTGTTACCTGCATCGTTCCGTTGTGCAGACCCGCACCCACGAATCAGCGATAGCCTACGGTCAGCCATCTCAGCTGCCTCCTGAAGAGTTTTCGGGGTTTTTTCTTTAAGATTCAACGTCAGATCGCCGCGCGTACACTTGAAAAATTGTTCTAGAAGCATCAGCTGTTTCAACTCCTCAAACGTCGATGCTTTCTCAGAACGCAGCCAGTTTCTAAATGCATCGGACAGATCCCTTGCATGCTCAAGAAAGGTGCACTCACGACCCTTCGTTACACCCCGGAACTTCAATCTGTACGTCTCTGGTTGTAACTCATATGCCCGCAGGACAGCCTCCTTTAATACCTCATAATCGATGCAAGACTCCAAGGGCAACGCATCATATGTCTTGAGTCCTTTGCCAATCAACCTAGAGGAAACAAGGGCTACCCACTTAACCTCGGGCCATTGGTGCTCCCGGCACTTCTTCTCAAAACGCATGAAAAATTCAGTAACACCCGACTCATCAAATACATGGACCAACTTGAGCAGGTGCGATAAAGACTGATCAAGACTTCGATTCCCAGAACCGAGACGCTGCCCTGTCGACTCCACCCGCAACTTCTCAAGATCTATGTCTGCACAGTACCTCGCCTTTCTCTCCTCAGACTCATTCTCTCGCTGCCGTTGCTCGAGCTCATATCTGGCCCTTCTCTCCTCAGCCTGAATCTTAGCCATCTCAAACTCCCGCTGCTGCTGCTCAGATTCCCGCTGCTGCTGCACAGATTCCCGCTGCTGCTGCATCTTAGCCATCTCAAGCTGGAAGAGCATATCTGGAGTCAAACCTTGAGGAGGAGATGCAACAATTGGAGACTCACCCAAGTGCAAACCACGCTGCCAGTGACTATCGGCCTGCGGGAACGTACCCGGCTCCGGAGCCCGAGGGGGCGCCATGGTAGGAGTCGAGTGGAATGGGGGCTTGGCCGAAGGTGCCTCAGCTCCCGCTCCACCCGAAGCCCCACGCACCCCGCCGAGCACACAGGCCACCAGGTCACCTCTCGTCATGCTGCTAGTGCCCACATGCCCCATGACTGTGGCCAAACACTGGAGACCATACCGATCAATCCCCGACACCCGGTCAACAGTAATAGGTATCTCCAGAAACTTCCTTGCATCCTCCTCACTAGTTACTACTCCAATATCATCTAACAAACCCCGCTTCTGCACCTCGGTGCCTGCTTCCCGTACTGTGTCCTCACTGTACATTGATCCGTCGTCTGACATAGTGTCCACCGAAAATTCTCAACGTTTATATAGAAAAAGTACCTAAACTCTCATGTAGCACTATTCACTCAAAAATGCTTAAAGACTCTTAAGTGTTATACTACTTGCCAAAAAAACTCCACGTGTCCACTATATTCCTTTAAACAAAAACAAATTACCACAACACTCCTGCAATATTTCTCTAAGTTCACAAAATCTTAAGCAAGGTCGCCATTTGTTACGACCGGGACTCGTATAAAACAAGGGCTCTTAATCATTGGACTAGAAAGTCACACAGCCACAACGGCAACACTAGATCCAACCCTCTAACTTATAATGCCGGCGCACAAAAACACCTATACCCTCCAGAGTTAAATCTGCGATAGCGGGGTATCCTATAACTCGGTATAAATGCACTACTACTACAGGCTGATGATCTCTGATACAGCCTGATCACAACAACATACAATTACGTTAATAATGTATACAAGGAAAAGATAGAGATCTTAATTAAATCACTGAAATGATTTAATGCAAACAAGAAAAAGGTATAATTAAAGTTACTCTAAACAATAATAAACTGTCACTCCTATATTAAAGAAAGTGAATGAAAGTCCTAAAGCATCGAGCAGGAATCTTCTGAAGAAAGTCTGATGCTGCTTAAGATGATCGAATCGGATTTTGAACTGTTATATAAAGCAGGAACAAGATATGACAAGTGTATGGACATACAGTGTTAACTGGCACGGGAATAATAATAAATGCGCAATAGTATTATCTCCAACAACAAAAGAAGTACTTCCTCAGGCAACTCAAAAAGCCTGCTCGGGTTGTGCAACTCAACAACAACCAAGGCTTACAATCAACGTGAATGAAAATGCTGCATACATAACGTAAGAGTTTATAATCCTAATCGGGTGTCTGCTAGGCGAATAAAGTCTAGCTGGGATGTCGTAGGCTAGGAAACAATGGCTGAGCAAGTGGCTCGGAGCCTAGCGAGGTCCTTAAGACTGTACGGCCGAATTACGTTAAATGACGGGGTGCTCTCTTGAGAGATCCAGATCGCTAGTATCTGGTTCTCTCCTGGCGACCCTCTCAAAGTCAAAGCAAAACGAGTTAGCACAGTGTTGGGTGGCAGAGGCAAAAGCCCTCACTCGCAACACAGTGCTAAACTCACAAGGTACACAGTCAGAAAGACCACCTAGGCTTCCCACGTATCCGTTGCGATTGTACAGGTTCAACAAAACCTGGTACACATCGGAAATCACAACAACAATAGCCTCAGCCCAGTCTAGCATTAAATAGCCCAGCAGACAACCAAGAAAAAGGTAGGGAGACACCGTGAGTGTGGCGAACCTCTACAGACAAAATGTTAACCTCTCCAAAATGTCTATCTAAACATGGAATATCTGAAAGCTTCAGCATATAATACGATGGCCGATATATGAAATCGTGCAGAACCAAAGGGGAGTTATGATGTTAAGTAGATTGGAAGAATGAGAGGTAAGAAGTTGAGAGAGAGAGAAAGTGTTCTATAGGTAGAAGTCGGGGTCAGGTGGTAAGGGAGGTGTGAAGGGTATGCTGGTCAGGCAAGCTCTGAAGAGAGTAGCTCCTCGGGACCCCCAGGATCACACAAAGGCATGGTGGTCAGCCAATCACAGGATGCTACGTCACCAGGCAGCAGGCTTGCAGAAGGCGCCAGGAACCACCAGCCAATCAAGGGGCGTGAGAAAGCACGCGCGCGAGCCTCCGAGCGAGGGAGGAAAGACATGCATACGCACGCACTACCACCCCACTGCCTATATTGTTCTCTCTCCTTAACTATATACAATGCATCTTATGTTCTACTCATGATATAAAATGCTTCCCGTTGTCACAGACGAAAATAAAGAACACCACGGGACTGTCTGTAACAACACGAACACTATCAACGAAAGAACAACATTCTCTGATAACTGTAACCCATTTCACTGCCCTGGCGAGCGCTAGTGGCTACCGGGAGGCGATTCTGCCAACGCTGGTAGGCGTCACATTAATAAATATTAGTAAATCAATCAAATGTTATGGCAATGTATTACAAAAAAGTATATATATATATATATAAATTATGTGTGCTTTGAAATATGAAAATAAAAGGATATATAACAATCTTGCGACGATGTAAACAAACAGAAGAAATAGTTGCTTGTGTGGTTTCAGAAATATAAATAATACTTTTGTATTTATAAAAAAAAAACTTTTGGTGGAATGTAGCAAAATGTAGAAATTGTTTATTTGTGTTCTTGACAGCATAAGAATAAAAAGGATACTATATATAACTATAGTTTTGGCTATGGCAAAACAGTATATATTGCCTACCCATGTGCTTTCAGAATAGAATTAAAAGGATTATACAGTATACTGTATACAGGTATATATATATATATATATATATATATATATATATATATATATATATATATATATACTGTATATATATTGTGGTAACATGTAGCAAAGAAAAGATATCCCTTCCGTATGTGCTTTCAAAAATTAAAATTAAAAGGATATGTCAAAATCTGCTTGCGTGTAGCGGAAAGGAATAATTGGTTGATCGGGTGTTTTCAATACTAGATATACAAAAAAGGTACCTAAAAATCTTGTCTTGGTTTACTGTGTGCTCTTGAAAATAAAAATAAAAGAAGGGATACCGTATATAAAAATTTAGTGCCTGGTAGACTCTATATTGCTTTTTCGTTGGTGCGTCCGGGCCAGCGGGTGTGTGATGGGTTTTTGATAAGGACACTCTTATTGCTCTCTCTTGGCCCCTCTTGCGACACCTCTATACCACCTCTATATAGCTCTACACCACCTCTCTATATCTCCACACCACCTCTCTCCTTTCATACCTCTACACCACCTCTCTCCGTTCATACCTTCACACCATATATCTCCTTTCATACCTCCACACCATCTCTCTCCTTTCATACCACCACACCATCTCTCTCCTTTCATACCTCCACACCACCTCTCTCCTTTCATACCACCACACCATCTCTCTCCTTTCATACCACCTCTCTCCTTTCATACCACCACACCACCTCTGTCCTTTCATACCACCACGCCATCTCTCTCCTTTCATACCACCACACCACCTCTGTCCTTTCGTACCACCACACCACCTCTCTCCTTTCATACCTCCACACCACCTCACTCCTTTCATACCTCCACACCACCTCTCTCCTTTCATACCACCACACCACCTCTCTCCTTTCATACCATCACAACATCTCTCTCCTTTCATACCACCACACCATCTCTCTCCTTTCATACCACCACACCATCTCTCTCCTTTCATACCACCACACCATCTCTCTCCTTTCATACCACCACACCATCTCTCTCCTTTCATACCACCACACCATCTCTCTCCTTTCATACCACCACACCACCTCTGTCCTTTCATACCACCACACCACCTTTCTCCTTTCATACCTCCACACCACCTCTCTCCTTTCATACCTCCACACCACCTCTCTCCTTTCATACCTCCACACCATCTCTCTCCTTTCAAACCTCTACACCACCTCTCTCCTTTCATACCTCCACACCATCTCTCTCCTTTCAAACCTCTACACCACCTCTCTCCTTTCATACCTCCACACCATCTCTCTCCTTTCAAACCTCCACACCACCTTTCTCCTTGCAAACCTCTACACCACCTCTCTCCTTTCATACCTCCACACCACCTCTCTCCTTTCATACCTCCACACCACCTCTCTCCTTTCATACCTCCACACCACCTATCTCCTTTCATACCTCCACACCACCTCTCTCCTTCCATACCTTCACACCATCTCTCTCTTAGCCAAGTCTCTTCTTAATCTCTCTCTTTCTCTCTTCATACCACCTCTCTTTTTTCCAGGTTCCTCATAATGTTCTCTTATATTTCCATTCCTCCCCACGCCTCTCTATATTTCTTATCTATTCAGTTTCTTCTTCTCTTTTCTCTCTTCCTCTTCTCTCCAAGATATTCTTAGTGCCTCTTTCTTTTACAGATATCCTCGATCACGTCCTCACCACTCCTCTGTTCCACCTCTCTATAACATTCTCTTCCACTCTTTTCCAGTTATCTGTATCGCCTCTTTCCTTCCCTGATATCCACACCTCCACACCACCTCTTTCGCCACACCTCTACACTTCCTCACCACTCCTCTTTTCCACTTCTTCATAATCTCTTCCTCTCTTTTCCGATTATCAGTATAGCCTCTTTTTTCCCAAATTGTTTCACCTTTTCCTTTCCTGATAGATTCGTAGTATATATCCTTTCCTAGATTGTCTTACCGCCTCTCTTTCAGCTATCTCTTCCCCTCCCTGTTTGGCTTACTTACTTCTTCGTACTCTTTACTTATTCCTTCGTTTTATACCATTTAATATTTTTTCTCCACTCTAGGCCACCTGATTACTACCTCTTATTCTTTTGTTCCAGATGTACTCATACTTCTCTCTCTCTCTCTAGGAATTACCTTCTCTTTAACTCTCTCTCTCTCTCTCTCTCTCTTTCTCTCTCTCTCTGTCTTCCATCCTGTGTCCCATCCTTCAGGTTTCAACACATTCCTTTCTTTTTCATATCACTTTTATACAGTTCTTTCCATCTATGCCATCTTGCTTGTCTGCATATTTACAAGACTCATATATTTGGGTTAGATATTTCAGTACTTTTTATCATTCGCTTTAGTTTATTCCGAAAATTGGAATATAGCTTGATAGGCAGGATTGAGTTGATAATTCACTTATTAGTATGTAGGGAATATATGTGATAGCTAAGTATACCCTGTTCTTTATAGATAGGCCAGGAATACCAACCTTATAACCTCCATAACTCAAAAAAGGGCTCGAGTAATTGAGTTGTTATTTCTACCACTTGGGAAGAGTCAGCCAGTGAATAGGTGTGAACATTTGCTCCAGCCCGTTTTGAGTTACATAAGACAGGGGTTACAATTCCAATTTCCAGGCCTAAGTATAATAAATGAACTATAGGTAAGTGGGTGCAAAGACAGATAATAAGGAGTGTTATCAGAGGGTAGGGTGAAGTAATGCATAGACGTTTCTGCAGTTTTAAATAATGCTCTATACAGACTAAACTAATGCACTCTTGGGAAACAGTTAACAAACAAAAAGATCATTATTATCATCTGCCATATAATCATTAGTGCTTTATTTGCCAAAGAAAATTATTTCATTTAACACATAAGCAATACATTTGTATTTCCAAGTGTTTACAAGTGTACAATATTAAGCCCTTCGAAGCATATCAAAATACGACCTTTCATCATATACAGTATACCTCTTCCATCACTCGCCAATTTCTTCGTCCGCCTCCTCTGTGATTGGCAGTCAATTTCCTGGTAATCATGCTTCAAGGCAAAAAACACATTGATATTTGTGTCTGCATAGTTTGCACCCTACAAACTAAGACAATGTATACATAAAAAAACGGCCTTATTTAACCCCCCCCCCCCCCCTTCAAGCTTAGTTTTGGCCATTTATAGGCCGGTTTCTCCTAAATTGTAGGTTCCCTCTCACTCCCTCCCTGAATGGGACAAGGCGTTTACAGATCACCAAGTAAATGGGGCGAAACAGGAAGTCTAGGTGATTGGCTGTTATATTCCTGTTAATTATTGTTGGAGGCAATACGACACTGTGTAGAATAGTAAGTACGAAATGGGTATTATAAGTGTATATAATAATACACCCACACCAAGGCATATTATAATAATACACCCACACCAAGGCATATTATAATAATACACCCACACCAAGGCATATTATAATAATACACCCACACCAAGGCATATTATAATAATACACCCACACCAAGGCATATTATAATAATACACCCACACCAAGGCATATTGGTGGCAATAAACCTATTGTATGTAATGATAAAGAGGTAAATCACCGCCCATAATATACCCAAGGATTATATATACCTTTTTCATACTCTTTCTATACTTTTTTTTTAGAGTGCAGGTCTCTCTAATGGAACGAACGTCTTAAAATCTCAAACCTAATGGAGCTAAACATGAGGGAGAAGGAGGTCCAGAAAAAGCGACTACCTCCCCAATAAGGCCACGATTTATGTCCCAGAGTGTATGGTACGAAACTTTGAAACTGATCTGTCAACACTCCCTCGGTTCTATCAATACCAATGTCAAACAGCTGTCGTCAATATGAGTCGACATTTGTTATTTGTTCAGCTTGTTCTGTCCATCAACTCCTCGCGGATCTGTCTGTCTTGTGCCATGTTTATAAATAGCACCGATAGCTTTGGAATTTTCAGTGGCCAAGGGATCACTTTATATTTCATGGGTGAGAGTTTGGGGATCTCTCTCTCCAACTCCTCTCTCCTTCTCTCAATCTCTCTTCCCTCCATCTCTCTCTCTTCTCTCTCCTCTCTCCTCTCTCATCTCCTCATCCTCTCTCTCTCTCTCTCTCTTCTCTCTCTCCTCTCGATCTCTCCTCTCCTCTCTCTCTCTCTCTCTCTCACTACATCCCTCTCTCTCACTCTCACTCTCTCTCTCTCTCTACACCTCTCTCTCTCTCTCTCTCTCTCAAATGTCTCTCTCTCTCAAATGTCTCTCTCTCTCTCTCTCTCTCTCTCTCTCTCTCTCTCTCTCTCTCTCTCTCTCTGGATCATGGGTATAAATTTCATAATATTTGTAGGTTTATGTGTAGATTGAGCCGACAATTCAAGTGTGCACATTCTTGAAATACTTAGAAACAGTGTATTAGGTTATGCTAGATTACAGAGACTTGATTGGGTTAAATTAAGTTGGTTAGTTCAGGATTAGTTTAATCTGAATAGTTTTTACTTAGGGTTGAAAACGAAAAATGTACTCCTAAGCATGCATAATTTATGTGTGTACCGATAAGCACACCGTCACTTGTGTGTGTGTGTATGTGTGTTACGAAAAATATAAACATACTATCAATATTTCTTATGGTGGTGTCGTGACAACATCTTAACCCCTTCAGTATACGATGACACGCTTCTTACTTTAATGCTGTGTATTACTAGAAGATGGTATGCAGTTTAGGGAGAATCTATAGATATCAAGGAGTGAAATCCATCGTAATTAATCCTAAACCCCCCTTAATTCCTTCCTGAACTAAATCAAATCGTCTATTAATAGCCAGAATATGATAAATATACACGTCTCCATATACACAAAAGTTTTAAGCGTCCCCTAAGGCATAATATAAATATATGTGCTTGGAATAATTATTACGGTAATAATAATGTATGTGTTTCTGGCTGTACTAATATTGTAAACGCTTTTATGACTATTAGTATTCCAGGAGTAATATGTGATTCCATAATGATTACTGTGCCCTCATAAATTACTGTTGGTTCACAGCTTAACTAGAGTCCATTCATTATAAGTAGGAAATAGACGGCAATCTGGTGATCCCTTACCTCGTCTATCCTCAAGAGGGGGCTAGAGCCAAATATGCTGGTGAAAAGGCCTATCTATATCCGACAAAAAAAAAAAAAAAAGCCTAATATAGTCCTGCGACTACACTAACTATTAATCCCAAGGGCAACTATTGAGCTTAGACTACGTCGCATTTGTGTTTTATATAATTAGAAAACTTTGGGTCAGAGTTTTGGCCGAAAGGTCGTAAGAAGAATCAAGAAAATATGTGGCCTGACTGAGGTACTATAGGAATATGCAATACAGATAGAAAGATAATTAGAGGGGATTGAGTGGAGGCCACGGAGAAAGAAGCAAACAAATAAAGATATTGATTTTATGTTTGCATTTTTCCACTGTAAATTGTTTTTGCATTGCCAATGGTGTGTAAGTTCAATAATTATGTCACGGAGCTTATCTGTTCATCTCGCTGCATTAACACGATGGTACACCAGTTTGGATTGAACAATTTCTGACCACATTAATGAATGATAGCTGATACAATAATAATTATTATTAACACTACTTGGTTTTCGAGATGTTCATTATTACGATTTTTGTTTTATTATTCTTCAGGGTTTTGATTGCCTTTGCCATTTTCTAGCAGTGTGTTACCTTTTGCCCGCCGTTTAGAACTACGACCCCAGACACCCTTCAAGTTCAATAGTGCTCCCCATATGTAAAATGTGTACGTGTTATTCATTTATTTATTTTCGTAAAAAAAAAAAAAAAAAAAAAAAAAAAACATGTCCGGCAAACATTAGGCTTGCTATCGCCCACTGGAAAAACAATGCGACGACAACTTGAATGGGTGAATGTCTTTAATAAACTCTAACTGCTGCCAAACAAAGGAAGCGAAACGGGTCGAAGCCTCCAAACTAATAGAGTGAAGTTGGTAGTGTCCAAAAAGTTCCACCTCAAACAGGATAGAATTAAGCCTATGTCTGAGTCAGTGTTTCCTTTAGTTAACTGTACACTACGGTCGGGGCACGGTTTTTTTATGGATGATTTCGCTTCCTGTAGGGACATTTTTGAACGAGTGTATGACGTTTGGTAGGAAGTAGTGGATGATAGCGGAGTCCAGGAGGGGCTTGGAGAGAATTGCGATTAATGGAGATAGCCTGTAGCTGTTTGATTGGTGACTAAAATCGTGCCTATAGATAGTTTCGGTGGGTGGGGCGGCGGTGGAGAGAGGGGTAATAGTAACAGGAAACGAGGATGTCAACCAGGTACTCCTGGATGGGTTTATTGTTCCACTCTCAAGTTTGATCATACAAGTAGTGGGTATACCAGATGCAATAGCACATGGCAGGCGATTTGTTCATAAAATAACTTAAATTATGGACATTAAAACTCTGTAAGGGGAGTATGGTGTTGTTTTTCTTGACCACCCCCGTCTCCGCTTCATGTTTAGTAGAGCCCTATTATGTGTTATATGTAGGACGTTTTAACCCATTAGTTTGGTGATTTTCAGAGACCTTCGCTTTCGCTTTCGCCCCATTTCTTTGTCAATATGAGGACCTTTCAAGCGATTTATGTGTAGATTTTTTGATGGCGAACGATAGCGAGCCTGTAAAATATAAGATATTTTTCTACCAACAAATGTACAAGATTATATGGAAGGGGGTTGTTGGGGATATATTTCTAAGCTTGTTGGGAGTCTAGGCAGCAAGCGATAAACCTTCCCTTAATAATACGTTTCCTCCTTGTTTTCTGGCTGTTAGTAGACGATATTATTCAGTTTAGGAAGGAAATGTAGGAGTCCGAGAGTTTATTAAGATGTATATTACTCATTTGATTTCTAGAGAGCCTTCCAAACCTGAGTAAAATCGTCTAATATTAGCCAAAACTAAGTAAAACAGGCGTTCTCGGGTATGGGGCCGAAATAGCTCAACGAAAATTACTGTTTTGAGTATAATATCAGGCTTCTATCTTATTGTTATTGTTTTTATTATTTTTGCCCACACCAAACCTGTCTCTGAATATAATAGAAACCATTACCATCCTGAACCAATGCCTTTACGACATCTCATATCAGGATTATTTTCCTTGTTTTTTTTATTTTTTTATTTATTATTTTTTGTTTTACATAGCAGAATGGTAAAAGGAAAACTATGTTCATGGACAAAATAATAAATTCGCCTCCGTTCAAGAAAACCCGATAACCACTGGATTTACAGGGGAGGTTTTTGCTTTTTCTGTACCCCCTTCTCCCTCATGCTTAGCCTAGTTAGTTTTGACATTTTTAAGACGTTCGCCTTATTACTTTGGCAATTTTAAGAACTTTCGCTTCATTTCTGTTCCAATATTAAGACCTTTCCTGTCATTAAGGTATCAATTTTCTTCTGGCAAGCGATAGCGAAAAAAAATACAAATGTATTTCGTTGAATATAACTGACTATAGAGTTACTTACAATACATTAACCCTTTGAAAATTATGACGCATTTTAACAGTTTACTCAGGCTATCTATCATTTGACGATTTTATGCAGTTTAAGAAGGATCTGTGGGAACTTTAAGGGTAAAGACTATCTCAATTAACCTTCTGACTCCCATATACCCTTTGTATTATGAATAGAACATTCTAATAATAGCAAGTAAACAAAATAAGTATGCGTAAACGGATCTAGAAAGGGTTAAAATAAATATGTTACTGAAAGAGGCTCACCATCGACCACTTTCCTTTGGTTATTATTGGTATCCTATATAGGACCTTCTGTTTGGGGCAGTAGTACGGTTTACTTGGGTATTGTGTTTGGGCATAGTTCGTTTTATTGGTTATTGTTGTTTTTTTGTTATGGCAGGAAATCCATTACTCTGTTATTTTTTATTAGGATTGGAAATATTGTTGTGAGCTGACCGTGGACTGTTTTTGTTTTTATATTTCATGGTGCCTTGATAAGCTGTAAGTACCATACTGGACATTTGTAGGTCATGACTAAAATAAACCTAAAACTCGTTAATATTAAGGAATAATAATATGGAGGATGGGGGGGAATGGATGTGGATGGTACGGGGGATGCGGGGAGGGCATAGGTATTAAATAATAATATATTAATACAACGACAATACTGCAGCTGACTTATTATATACTAATAATACAGGTATTACGGTAGTAGTCTCTAAACAAACTAGTATTCAGTTGTTGTTGGTCGTGTTTGTGGTGTGTTGTGTTATCGGGTGTCCATATTGTTTGTTTCCTCACTCTTTTAAGCTACCCTTACTTC
>CM064550.1:2400610-2473774 GCA_032716605.1 Paralithodes platypus
GAGTGAGAGAGAGAGTACAAAGGAGTACAAAGTACAAAGGAAATCAAGCAACAACAGGTCTAGTGACCCTTCTAGGCTGCTTGTCCTCCAAAACACTGAGGATCAAGTGTCCAAACAGTGGTTTAGAGTGGGTAAGGAACATTGGAAAGGGAACTACTGCCCTGGAACTAATGTCCGTGGCAGTACTAGGAAGTTAGTAGGGGACATATGGGTTAGTAACTAAGGGGAGGATAAAATAAAGTTATTCATTTACAAACGCAGTCAGTCGCGGGTTTGATGCGAGATATTTGTCTAGGCGGAGTTTAAATGTATCAACAGTGCTGCAGTCTATAACGTCTCGGGGAAGCCCATTCCACAAGTTGACAACTCGATTGAAGAAGAAATTCTTAGATTCGTGTGAGTTAAAAGATTTACCAATAATTTTGCAACCGTTTCCCCGTGTGTAATTAGATTGGTCGATAGTGAAGTACTTACTACAGTTCATATTGTCGATGCCTTTGATGATTTTGAACACTTGAATTAAGTCACCTCTTAATCTGCGCTGGGTTAAAGCAAATAGATTTAATTCTCTAAGACGCTCTTCGTATGGTTTGTTCTTTAGGCTAGGTTTCATTTTGGTAACTCTACGTTGAACTCGTTCTAGCTTGTTTATGTCTTTTTGGTAATAAGGGCACCAGCATTGAACGCAGTATTCCAGAAGAGGGTGGACTAAGGAATTGTAAAGGGTTAGGATAACGTCTTTGGATTTATGCTCAAATGACCTGCCTATAAAGACAATTATTTTGTTTGCCTTCTTAACAACTTCTGAACATTGTTGACTCGGTTTTAAGTTACTCGATATTGTTACTCCCAGATCGGTTTCTCTGTTTAAATTCTTAAGCTGAGTGCCATTCATCGAATAGTTTGCTTTCTCATTTAGGTATCCGATATGTAGTACTTTACATTTATCCGCATTGAAACTCATTTGCCAAATTTGAGCCCAATGTGACAATTTATCTAGATTGTGTTGCACATCGTCAACTTGATCTTTTGAGAGTACGCTATTTGCAATTTTTGTATCGTCAGCAAATTTTGAGATTGTACAGGTGAGACCCTCATCTATGTCGTTGATGTAAATTAGAAAGAGAATTGGTCCCTAGTACCGATCCCTGGGGTACCCCGCTACTTACATTGGTCCATTTAGATGCCTTACCGTTTATGACTACTCTTTGCTTTCTGTCGCTGAGCCAATTTTCTATCCATTTCAACACACCGTCTTGTATTCCATGCGCTTTTAGTTTTAGCAGTAAACGTTTGTGGGGAACTTTGTCAAAGGCCTTTTGAAAATCAAGGTATATAATATCTACAGCTTTACTCTCATCGTAGAGGTTGAGGATATCGTGGAAGAAGTCTAAGAGGTTTGTTAAACAGGAACGTTTTTTACGAAAGCCGTGTTGAGTATCTTTAAGTATGTTATTTTCCTCTAAGTGATTTACGAGTCTGTCTCTTATGACCGTTTCTAGCATTTTACATACAACTGATGTTAAGCTAATTGGACGATAGTTACGGGGTAAGGATTTGCTGCCTTTTTTGAATATCGGTGTTACGTTGGCTATCTTCCACTGATCAGGCATAGTTCCAGACTGCAAGGATTTATTGAATAGTAATGTCAGTGGTTTGGAGAGCTCATCCTTAGCTTCCTTTAGAACTCTAGGCGAGATTGTATCAGGTCCAGGCGTTTTATTTACCTTGAGTTTATCTAAACAATTCAATACTTATTGCTTAGAACATCTGAATTATCAATCTGAATCGGCGATGGTGTAGGGATATCACTGAGGTCTTCTGTTGTAAAAACTGATGCAAAGAAGGTATTGAGGGCATTACTCATTTGTACTTCGTCTTTGGTGTATTCTCCATTTTCATCGACTAACGGTCCAACAGTTGAAGTAACTACTTTTTTCTTTCTGATATAACTATAGAATTCTTTCGGGTTTGTTTTACTTTGATTCGCAATATGTAACTCTAGGGTCTTTTTACTTTGCTTTATTAACTTTTTGGCTTTGCGTCGTAGCTCTACAAATTTCACCCGTTCTTCGTCATTTTGTGAGGATTTTAATCTATCATTAGCAAATTTTTTAGCAAGCAGGCAGTTTTGAAATATCTTTATTCCACCATTTGGGCTTATTATTATGGCCTGGACGCCGTATTTTCGATGGTATGCAGTCTTGCACTGCTTTTAGGTAAGTGGTTTCGAATAACTTCCAAAATGTATTTATGTCGTTATTGTTAATTAAAAAGCTCCAGTCAGTTTCATAAACATAGCTCTAAGTTTATGAAAGTTTGCTTTCTTGAAATTAGGGACTTTTTCGATGCTACTATTTGGTTCGTTACTAGTAAAGTTTAAAGTGAAAGTTATCGTACGATGGTCGCTGTTACTGAATTCATCACCAACATTCAAATTTTCTATTAATTCTTCTTTTGTTGCAAGTACAATGTCAAGAACGTTATTACCACGGGTCGGTGTTAGAACAAATTGATAAAGCGAACTCTCTTGCAAGTTCGTATACAAGTCATGTCCGGAGTGTGAAGTAAGAGTATCGCCCCACTTGGTCACAGGTAAATTAAAGTCGCCAATAATACGGTATCTTGTGAGTTACTTACATCTGCAATTTGTTCATAAATTTCTCGGTCAGTTTGCACTGATGAGCTGGAGGTCTGTATATTAATGCAAGTATTATTTTTGTACCTTTATTATTCTTTATTAGCACAAAAGATGTGTCGACGTTCACAATTTGAGGTTTGACAAGAGGGTCGGGTTAAGACTTTCTTTGATATAAAATAAAACGCCACCTCCATTTTTATTTATTCGGCTTTTCTCAAACATTACATAACCGGGAAGTGAATACTCTGCTAAAAAGTCTCTATCTACTGTATTGAGCCAAGATTCTGTTATACCAATCACATCATAATTTTCAGTAAACAGTAGTTTCCTCTAAATCTGAAAATTTATTGCGTATGCTACGAGCGTTTGCATAGAAAACCTTTAAAGTTGCGGTTTTAGAACTCGCAGAACGTTCTTTAATCAAATTTTTGGTTCTGGTCGGATCTACATTTACATTCATGGCTGACATCGGTCCTCGGTCGTTATCCCTGGCGGTTTTGAATTTGGGTCGTGTTGGTGGAGCTTTATCCAAATTCGCGGTTCTTGACAGATTAGCATTTAATTCCTTCGCAGGTTGCCGCCCTCGCTGTCTTCGGTCCTCCTTCCTGGTTGTCCTGTGCTGAGTCGATTTCTTCTCCGAAAATCCTTCACCGCATCGTTGAGAAGACGCCCAAAACGTGCTGCTCCCACCTGGTTCAGATGAACTCCATCGTCCGAAAACAAATAGTCATCGTAGTAGAAATTGTCCCAGGTGTCGACGAATCCCACGTTTCCTTCCTGCAGAGGTTTGCTAGACAACGATTTGTGCTGGTGGCTATGTTGTAAAACGGTTCTCTACACCAAGCCGGGGGACGATTCCTGAGACGATGATCCTTGATGACTTCTCCTTAAACGACTTGATCAGCTGCTGGTACTTTAAAAGCAAATCTTCCGACCGGGTTCGCTGTACATCGTTGGATCCAACGTGGATGATGTACATTGTATTAGCAGGGGCCAGCTTAGATACTTCGTCAACTGCAGCAACTACGTCGTCCACACCACCACCAGGGATACAAAAACGCTTCCTGGTCTTAGGTGCTCTGGCGCAATACTCTGTGAGCTGACCACGTATCATCGAGTCTCCCACGAGCCGGACTTCTTCTATTTCCGCTTTGTCATCTGAGTCTGCGAGTATCTGGAAGCGGTTTTGACACTCGGTAATCGGTATGGGTTTCCTGGTCTTGGGGCAAACGTTGTTCCTCTCGACACAGAAGTTGTCTTGAGGGGGAAGAGAGTTACTATTTCTTTCTTGAGTATCGGAACCATCAGATGAAATGGCTACTGCAGGCGTTGAATTGTTGGCAGTTGACGTTGGGGCGTTGGTGGCTGCTGGAGTTGCGGTGACAATTGAAGTTTGTGGTACTCCAACGTTGAGTGTTACAAACTCTTGGAGTGATTCCAGCTTCATGGTGAGGACGTTGATCTTGTTGTAGGCTTCATCTAATTTCACTGTCAAATTCTCTCGTTGCTGGCAGAGACGGCAGACTTGAAGATCGACAGTAACAAACATGGACTCACCAAACTTACCGGCGCAGTTCGTACAAGTGCGAGGCATGGTAACAGTCAGTTTCTTCAGATCACTTCACTCACTTTAAAACACTTAACTCACTTTAAAACACTTAACTCACTTTAAAACACTTCACTCACTTTAGAAACACTTCAATCACTTCAACCGAAAACAAATATGTTGAATTACACAACAATATGTTATCAGGGGTGATAGCCTAACCGAAAACAAAAAATTTGAGATACGCAGAATTAGGCTTCCAGGGGCGATAGCCTAACCAAAAGTTTAAAAAAAATTGAAATAGAAATACGCACCAATAGGCTACCAGCGTTGAATAGCCTAACCGAAAATAATAACATTGAAATACGCAGAAATAGGCTACCAGGTGTGATAACCTAACCTTAAACAAATATATATATATAACAGAATATGTAACTAAATATACAATTCACCAAATAGAGATTATATAAAAATAAAGTGTGACTGCACACAAGGGGTTAATATACTGTATCAACAGATGGCCCTGGTGTCACTGTAGCCTAGTAAAGCAGTAGCCTACTCTTTTTAGATAATACAAAACAAAATGTATCAGTCAAAGGTTACTACAAGATCGTGCAAGCAACAACTAAAATTACAGATATATATAGCTACAGTAGGATACTAAATACAATATCTACTAGAGTTAATAAGAACAACAGATTGGCTGGCTATAGGCTAGGCTAGGTTTGGATTAGGTTAAAAGCTTGGCAGGTTGGGTTAGGCTAGGTTAGTTTATACAAATACCACCCTTAGCTTAAAGTAAAATCACTCTGAGGAGAAAAAGTCAAGAATATATCTAGGGGGAAAAGATAAATGAATGCACTTAAATTTACTACAAAATTGGCTGGAATTTAATATGTATTATCCCCAAATAAAGGTTTGTTTACAAAATGGCGTCGGCGTTCGTTCGTGTAGGCAGGTAGAGAGGTGAGGGGAGCGGAGCGGAGGAACACTAAATTGAAGATAATACAATAAACTAAGAAAGAGAGAGAGAGAGTGAGTGAGAGTTACACTCTTTACAGAGGATGCAAAAGACTATCTACTCTCTTCTTGAACTGCACTACTGAAGATCTATTTATAACTTCGGAGAGAAGTTTGTTCCAGGTAGAACAGATCTTATATGTGAAAAAGTTTCCACAAATATTAGTACTGAACCTTTTCAATTCTAATTTCCAGCCATATTTGTGTGTTGTATTCATATTGAGGCTAAACATTTTGCTATAATCCACATTGTCAAACCCATTAAGTATTTTAAAAACTTCAATAAGATGACCTCGTAGTCTGCGTGTCTCCAATGGAAAGAGGTCCAGAGCTCTCAACCGGTCCTTGTAGTTCATTCTTCTAAGCGATGGAATAAGCTTTGTAGCCCTAGCTTGTACTCTTTCCAGTTGCTCTTTATATTTCCTAAGTGCTGGAGGCCAGAATTGAACATCATAATCCAGGAGAGGCCATAATTATCAGAGCGTTCTGAAGTGTGAGGATTATTTCCTTTTATCTATACTTAAATTGCCTCTTAATATAGCCCAATAATTTCTGAGTTTTCTTCTACTTCAATGCACTGCTTGGACAACTTTAGGTCACTGCTAATCAGAACACCCAAATCCTTTTCCAAGTCAGTCACTTCCAGAGGCATTCCCAATAGTGAATAGCCTGAATTGGGGTTTGCTTGGCCGATATGCATCACCTTGCACTTTTCCAAGTTTAGAGGCATCTGCCATGTCTCCAACCATTCACCCAGTCTGTTGAGGTCCATCCTGAGCTGTTCAATCCCTTTGGGGTCTTTCACATTCATTCCAAGCTTTATGACTGTAATCTGCAAACTTGGACATCACACTCAAGAGACCAATATCGATGTCATTGAAATACAGTATATGTTAAACAGTAGTGGGCCCAGGAAAGATCCCTGTGGAACTCCAGAAGTGACTGGAGTTCACTCAGAAGAAACACCATTGATTACCACTCGTTGTTGTCTACCTGTTAGCCAACTATCTATCCAATTTGTGACCTCTGTATTGATGCCTAGTGTACTCACTTTTGACATGAGCCTGCAAAGAGGCACTTTATCAAAAGCTTTTTGAAAATCTAAGTAAAGAATGTCCATGGCTCTACTTTTGTCATACTCACTCAGCGTTTCATGGACAAATTCCAGCAAATTGGTAAGACATGATCGGTGTCGCCTGAATCCATGTTGCGAATCTGTAATTAAATTGTGGATTTCTAAGTAGTCAACTATCTTGTCTACTAGTATCCCTTCTAAAAGTTTTTACTATGATAGAAGTCAAGCTAATTCGCCGATAATTCTTGGGACACTCCTGATCCCCTTTCTTAAAGATAGGGGTCACATTGGCCAGTTTCCAGTCTTAAGGGACTTCTCCATTTTTTAGTGATTCATTGAAGATGTCTGCCAAGAAAGGTGAGATTTCATCTCGCACTTCTCATACAACTCAGGGTAGAATAGAGTCTGGCATAAATCTTTAATTTCTAAACTACCCTCCTTCGGTTTCTATCCCTCCATCTGTGCCTTTGTCTCTAATTTCCTTTCCGGCCGTTCCATAGCCGCGGTTGTGGACGGCCATTGTTCACTTCCTCACCCTATAAACTCCGGTGTTCCTCAGGGCTCTGTCCTATCTCCTATTCTCTTTCTAATTTTTATAAATGATCTCCTTAACTGTACCTTAATTCCATTCATACGCAGACGACTCAACCTTACTACTCCATTAGTTTTCGAACGCCCCGCCAGCAATTCCTCAACGGACAAACGTAATGAAGCCATAGAACTCTTAAATTCTGATCTAAATACTATTTCCAATTGGGCAGAGAAACCTTGTTAACTTTGCTTCCAAAACCCAATTTCTCCATCTATATACCCGTCAGGATCTAGCGGACTATCCCATATTCTTCAACAATGCAAAAATCAACCCTTCATCTTCTCTAAATATTCTTGGTGTCTCTTTTTCTTCTGCTCTCATTTGGAAGGACCATATTACCAGTCTGCTAAGGCAGCCTCCCAGAAGCTCGTGTGCTCAACCTTAGGCGGTTCTTTTCCCCTGCACAGCTTCTTGCTCTGTACAGGGGCATAGTGCGCCCTTGTATTGAGTATTGTTCACATGTGTGGGGAGGTTCTCACACCGCTCTCCTAGACAAAGTTGAAAGAAGGCCTTTCGTATCATTAACTCCCGTCCACTCACCAACTCTCTGCAGTCTCTCTCTCCACCGAATGTTGCATCTCTCGCTATTCTATCGCTTCTATAATAATCAGTTCCTCAGAGCTATCCCAGTGCATACCACCTCCTTTACGTAGGGCACGTGGTACCCGTCTTGCAACTCAATCCCACCCCTACTCTGTGCAACTCTCCAACCCAAGAGTGAAACATTACTCTCAAACTTTCTTCTACTCAACAGCTGAGCTCTGGAACTCTCTCCCAGAATCCGTCTTTCCCTCTTCCTATGACTTAAATTGCTTCAAACTCCGTGTGTCCAGGCATTTTGGCTCGAACGTCCCTTGATTTTGGCCCTGTCACTCTTTCAACTATGGGGGAGGCACTCGCTATAGGCAGTAATGCCTTTTGCCTCCCTCAATCACATAGAAAAAAAAAAAAAAAAAAAGCTATCTGGGCCGGATGACTTGAACCATAGACTACAGTAGATCTGGACTGGACACAAAAATGGAACTTTGCAGTAAAGAACCCAAAATAGGAAAACGAACCCCCAAGTTCGAACCTAGAAACCGCAAAAAAAATCTATTTTTGCGGTTTCGAGGTTCGAACTTGGGGGTTCGTTCTCCGATTTTGGGTCCCTTACTGCAAAGTTCCATTTTCGTGTCCAGTCCAGATCTACTGTTGTCTATGCTTGAACCTATTTAACTTATCTATTCTTTTTTCTATCTCCTCTGAAGTACATCTAATTCTGCTAAGAACTTCACCCTCATGCACTAGTCCTAGACTTGGCATGTCACTGGTATTTCCCTTGTTAATACTGAGGCAAAATAGTCGTTTAGGGATTTAGCTATATCAGTGTCAGAAGTTTGAAGTTGGCCTTTTGGGTCCTTTAGAGGTACAATACTATTTGCAAATGGCTTCCTGCTGCTCATATAGCTGAAGAACTTTTTAGGACTTTCTTTGCAGAGGGCTGCAACCCTTAGTTCTTCATTCCGCTTTACTTCCTTTATAAGAGATTTCACTCTTCTACACATATTTTTTAAGGAATCTAAATCTCTTTGGTCTTGACTTCTTTTGGCCTTTCTGTAAACAACCTTTCTCTTTCTAATTGATGAAGATATGTCACTTGTGAACCATTTTGGTTGGGTTGAGCCTGATTTGGTAAGTTTAGTAGGAACAAATGCAGCTTGTCGAGCCATAAACTGCTGTTTGAATGAGCACCAAATCACATTAACATTCTCACCCTCAAGTCTGATCTGGGATAAGCTTCCCCGAAGGCCTTCAAAATTTGCACAACGGAAATCTAGTTTTGCTCTCCGAGGACTGGTGGGTCTGCTGCTAAAGGTGCGAAGAGAGAACCTAACTAGATTGTGGTCACAACCTCCAAGTGATTCCCCATCAGATAGGCTGGTCACACTTTCATCTTCAGTGGTGAACACAAGATCTAGTATACTGTATTGTTCCCTCTAGTTAGCTCTTTCACCGACTGGATCAAAAAGTTATCGTTAATAAAGTCCACAAGATGCCTATCTTCAGCATTTGCAGTTCTTGCTTCCCAGTTTACTAGGTAATTGAAGTCACCTAAGATCACACTGGTTTTACCCTCGATAACAGCACTCAGTCTTGTATACAGAAGAAGTTCATCCTTTTCAACATTTTGATGTGAAGACCTGTACACCAGAACAATCCTATAGATAGAATTACATAGATTGTGGTCTACTCCAAGAAGTTCATGTTCTACCCTAATCTAGCAGTCAATTGGGTTTATAAAATATCTGATTAACAAAAGAATTCCACCTCCTTCCTGCATAGTTCGGTCTTTGTGGAACATTCTATATCCAGGTATTTCAAATTCCCCAACATAATCTCTGGTATCACTGTAAATCCAGGATTCAGTGATGGCCACTACATCGAAGCATTCTGTAGACAACAATGCCCGAAGTTCGGAAAAATTATTCCTAATTGACCTGGCATTAAATAATACTACCTTAAGGAGATTCATGTTTTTCCTAGAACTCCCTAGTTTACCCTGTTTCCCGAAGAGAAAAGGGTCTATGGGGGTAGGGCATTTGCTTGCACACTATTTCCCTGTACACTATCAGAGATGTTTCACTTCCCTTTGTTTGGTGAATCCTCACCTGAGGTAGAAGAACCACTATTTAGTGGTTCAGAAATTGGCAACTGAGGTGGAGAGTCTTGAGGGAGTTGTGAGACATCTCTCAATCTACTGGGAACTCTACCATTTGTTGAGATGTATTCTTGTTCTCAGAGGGACGAACTCCTTCTTTTGTGGGACCTCTTTTTGGAAGCTTGAGACCAACTGTTGGTGAGGGTATGCACTTTTCCTGCTGGGGGATGGTTTCTATATTTTTGCTTGCTCTCAGCAAGCTGTAAAGATGGTGCACACCATCACAGAGGTAGAGGTTGCGCTTCACATAGAACAAATCAAATGGGTCCACAAATCTCACCCCTTTCTGGGTACAAAGGTCAGCTAACCTACCATTTAAGCCAATTGCTTTGCTGGTAGGACAATCCCCTCCATAAATCCTGGGCAAAATACCAAGTGTCTGTCTTGAGTCGGAGTTCATCAGCCAGAGTCATGACCTCTCCTATTATTGACTTTGTGGCACCAACTGTTTTCTTTTGAGAAACAGGTCATTACCACTGACCTGGGCTATTATTGCCATCCCCTTTGTCTGGGACCAGACTTTTTCCACTTCCTTTGTGATCTGGGAAGTCCGTGCACTTGCGAGGCTCACCTTTCTCACATCTCGGCGAAACTTAACAAAGTGAGACTCTTGGCCTTTGACCTGAGAATCCCCAATCAAAATTGTTTTTGTCTCTTTGTCACTAACGATACCAAACCTGCTTGACAAGTTAAGTTTGGTACCTTTATTGTTTGCATGATGCATAGTAGGCTTAACATTTCGCTGCCCACTCTGCACTTGACAAATCTTTTTTCCTCTGTTCTGTGAAGACTTAGGGAAGTCATACTGACTTTTGGCATGGTCTAGAATATTGAATCTATATGAGGTGTTAACCTCATTTTCCTGTCAGGTCTTTTTTTCTGTTTGTGTTTGACCTCTTTCCATGCATAGCGAGGGTCACTAGCACTAGCTGTAGCAGGATTTGCAGCCTCTTCTGTAGTTGCTGCTTCAATTGTTGCCTCCTTGACTGACACTAGATTCTTATTTTGCTTACATGCCTTGTGCTGGTGTTTGAAGTAACAGCTGCCACTCTCTCAATAGCTTCACTTCTAAGGCTATCTCTTACCTTTTTCAACTCTTCTATTTCTTTTCCTCCTTCAGAAACTTTGTTCTTTAGAATTGTATTTTGTGTGTCTCTTTGTTTTAATCTGTCCTTAATCCCAGCTACCTCATTCATGAGTTTGCTTTCTATCTCACAAAAACTATCATGGTTGATGCTGGCATATGCACCTTCTTTGAAGTTAATACACCATTTTAGCTTCTTGCACTTAGCGCAAGTTGAGTTTTGTATTACCAGCAGCTGACATGGTTTAAAATTTGTTCTAACAGTTCAAATACTTTGTAAAGGCTTCTAACTTCACGGAAAACTAATGACCAATACAATGCTATAAAAAGGGGGTTGGTGATGAATTATTCCCGCGTCATCCGCATCCGTCTATTCATCAATGGTGTTCATTCTGTTCTAGATTCTGACTTCGTTATGCCTGCTACACAAAACCAAAGGTCTCCCCGAGGTCAGAAAGTCCCAACGTGCCACAGCTCCCAACTGAGCAGCACTCGTGTCCTAAAGAAAATTGATTTTCCGAAAGGAATGACAGCGATAGCTTGAATCCTCACTAAGTACTACCAGCCACCTTTAAACGGCCAGACTCTAGAATCAAGTGATCAAGTGATATTACAAACCAGTGTATTTTAGTTGGCCTGGCAACCAACATGGCAGTAAAGCTATCTCACCTAAGATCAATCCAGCCAGAAGCACAATAGAGAGAGAGTTACATAATTATATACACAGACTATACACATTTTGCAATCTCTATTAAGCTGTCCGGCTTTAATTCTAAAAGAAGAAGATGCTAGGGTTTAAGACAAGGACAGTAAAGAGAGAGAGAGAGTGTATGAGTGAGAGTGAGTGGGGGAGGAAAACTAAAATAAGGATAACACAATAAACTGAGAGAGAGAGGGGGGGAGGGGGGGGGGGGTGACACTAGTATAAGGATAACACAACAAACTGAGAGAGTACAAAGGAGTACAAAGGAGTACAAAGGAAATCAAGCAACAACAGGTCTATTGACCCTTCTAGGTTGCTTGTCCTCCAAAACACTGAGGATCAAGTGTCCAAACAGTGGTTTAGAGTGGGTAAGGGAACATTGGAAAGGGAACTACTGCCCTGCCACTAACGTGGCAGGACTAGGAAGTTAGTAGGGGACATATGGGTTAGTAACTGAGGGGAGGATAAAGTTATTCATTTACAAACGCAGTCAGTCGCGGGTTTGATGCGAGATATTTGTCTAGGCGGAATTTAAATGAATCAACGGTGCTGCAGTCTATAACGTCTCGGGGAAGCCCATTCCACAAGTTGACAACTCGATTGAAGAAGAAATTCTTAGATTCGTGCGAGTTAAAAGATTTACCAATAATTTTGCAACCGTTTCCCCGCGTGTAATTAGATTGGTCGATAGTGAAGTACTTACTACAGTTCATATTGTCGATGCCTTTGATGATTTTGAACACTTGAATTAAGTCGCCTCTTAATCTGCGCTGGGTTAAAGGAAATAGATTTAATTCTCTAAGACGCTCTTCGTATGGTTTGTTCTTTAGGCTAGGTATCATTTTGGTAACTCTACGTTGAACTCGTTCTAGCTTGTTTATATCTTTTTGGTAATAAGGGCACCAGGATTGAACGCAGTATTCCAGAAGAGGGCGGACTAAGGAATTGTAAAGGGTTAGGATAACTTCTTTGGATTTATGCTCAAATGACCTGCCTATAAAGCCAATTATTTTGTTTGCCTTCTTAACAACTCTGAACATTGTTGACTCGGTTTTAGGTTACTCGATATTGTTACTCCCAGATCAGTTTCTCTGTTTACATTCTTAAGCTGAGTGCCATTCATCGAATAGTTTGCTTTCTCATTTAGGTATCCGAAATGTAGTACTTTACATTTATCCGCATTGAAACTCATTTGCCAAATTTGGGCCCAACATGACAATTTATCTAGATTGTGTTGCATATCGTCAACTTGTTCTTTTGAGAGTACGCTATTTGCAATTTTTGTATCGTCAGCAAATTTTGAGATTGTGCAGGTGAGACCCTCATCTATGTCGTTGATGTAAATTAGAAAGAGAATTGGTCCTAGTACCGATCCCAGGGGTAACCCGCTACTTACATTGGTCCATTTAGATGCCTTACCGTTTATGACTACCCTTTGCTTTCTGTTGCTGAGCCAATTTTCTATCCATTTCAACACACCGTCTTGTATTCCATGCGCTTTTAGTTTTAGCAGTAAACGTTTGTGGGGAACTTTGTCAAAGGCCTTTTGAAAATCAAGGTATATAATATCTACAGCTTTACTCTCATCGTAGAGGTTGAGGATATCGTGGAAGAAGTCTAAGAGGTTTGTTAAACAGGAACGTTTTTTACGAAAGCCGTGTTGAGTATCTTTAAGTATGTTATTTTCCTCTAAGTGATTTACGAGTCTATCTCGTATGACCGTTTCTAGCATTTTACATACAACTGAGGTTAAGCTAATTGGACGATAGTTACTGGGTAGGGATTTGCTGCCTTTTTTGAATATCGGTGTTACGTTGGCTAGCTTCCACTGATCGGGCATAGTTTCCAGACTGCAAGGATTTATTGAATAGTAATGTCAGTGGTTTGGAGAGCTCATTCTTAGCTTCCTTTAGAACTCTAGGCGAGATTGTATCAGGTCCTGGCGTTTTATTTACCTTGAGTTTATCTAAACAATTCAATACTTCTCTCTCTGTAACGGTGATATTGCTTAGAACATCTGAATTATCAATCTGAATCGGCGATGGTGTAGGGATATCACTGAGGTCTTCTGTTGTAAAAACTGATGCAAAGAAGGTATTGAGGGCATTACTCATTTGTACTTCGTCTTTGGTGTATTCTCCTTTTTCATCGACTAACGGTCCAACAGTTGAAGTAACTACTTTTTTCTTTCTGATATAACTATAGAATTCTTTCGGGTTTGTTTTACTTTGATTCGCAATATGTAACTCTAAGGTCTTTTTACTTTGCTTAATTAACTTTTTGGCTTTGCGTCGTAGCTCTACAAATTTCACCCGTTCTTCGTCATTTTGTGAGGATTTTAATCTATCATTAGCAAATTTTTTAGCAAGCAGGCAGTTTGAAATATCTTTATTCCACCATTTGGGCTTATTATTATGGCCTGGACGCCGTATTTTCGATGGTATGCAGTCTTGCACTGCTTTTAGGTAAGTGGTTTCGAATAACTTCCAAGATGTATGTATGTCGTTATTGTTAATTAAAAAGCTCCAGTCAGTTTCTTTAAACATAGCTCTAAGTTTATGGAAGTTTGCTTTCTTGAAATTAGGGACTTTTTCGATGCTACTATTTGGTTCGTTACTAGTAAACTTTAAAGTGAAAGTTATCGTACGATGGTCGCTGTTACTGAATTCATCACCAACATTCAAATTCTCTATCAATTCTTCTTTTGTTGCAAGTACAATGTCAAGAACGTTATTACCACGGGTCGGCATTCGAACAAATTGATATAGCGAACTCTCTTGCAAGTTCGTATACAAGTCATGTCCGGAGTGTGAAGTAAGAGTATCGCCCCACTTGGTCACAGGTAAATTAAAGTCGCCAAAAATTACGGTATCTTGTGAGTTACTTACATCTGCAATTTGTTCGTAAATTTCTCGGTCAGTTTGCACTGATTGAGCTGGAGGTCTGTATATTAACGCAAGTATTATTTTTGTACCTTTATTATTCTTTATTAGCACAAAAGATGTGTCGACGTTCACAATTTGAGGTTTTGACACGAGGGTCGGGTTAAGACTTTCTTTGATATAAAATAAAACGCCACCTCCATTTTTATTTATTCGGCTGTTCTCAAACATTACATAACCGGGAAGTGAATACTCTGCTAAAAAGTCTCTATCTTGTGTATTGAGCCAAGATTCTGTTATGCCAATCACATCATAATTTTCTGTAAACACTAGTTCCTCTAAATCTGAAAATTTATTGCGTATGCTACGAGCGTTTGCATAGAAAACCTTTAAAGTTGCGGTTTTAGAACTCGCAGATCGTTCTTTCATCGAATTTTTGGTTCTGGTCGGATCTACATTTACATTCATGGCTGTCCTCGGTCCTCGGTCGTTATCCCTGACGGTTTTGAATTTGGGTCGTGTTGGTGGAGCTTTATCCAAATTCGCGGTTCTTGACGGATTAGTATTTAATTCCTTTGTAGATTGCCGTCCTCGCTGTCTTCGGTCCTCCTTCCTGGTTGTCCTGTGCTGAGTCGATTTCTTCTCCGAAAGTCCTTCACCGCATCGTTGAGAAGACGCCCAAAACGCGCTGCTCCCACCTGGTTCAGATGAACTCCATCGTCCGAAAACAAATAGTCATCGTAGTAGAAATTGTCCCAGGTGTCGACGAATCTCACGTTCTCCTTCCTGCAGAGGTTTGCTAGACAACGATTTGTGCTGGTGGCTATGTTGTAAAATCGGCTCTCTACACCGAGCCGGGGGACGATTCCTGAGACGATGATCCTTGATGACTTCTCCTTAAACGACTTGATCAGCTGCTGGTACTTTAAAAGCAAATCTTCCGACCGGGTTCGCTGTACATCGTTGGATCCAACGTGGATGACGTACATTGTATTAGCAGGGGCCAGCTTTGATACTTCGTCAACTGCTGCAACTACGTCATCCACACCAGAGAGAGGGGGAGGGTGACACTAGAATAAGGATAACACAATAAACAGAGAAGTATAAGGATAACACAATAAACTGAGAGAGAGGGGGAGGGGGGGGGTGACACTAGTATAAGGATAACACAATAAACTGAGAGAAGAGGAGGGTGACACTAGTATAAGGATAACACAATAAACTGAGAGACAGAGAAGGGGGAGGGTGACACTAGTATAAGGATAACACAATAAACTGAGAGACAGAGAGGGGGAGGGTGACATAGTATAAGGATAACACAATAAACTGAGAGACAGAGAGGGGGGAGGGTGACACTAGTATAAGGATAACACAATAAACTGAGAGACAGAGAGGGGGGAGGGTGACACTAGTATAAGGATAACACAATAAACTGAGAGAGAGGGGGAGGTGACACTAGTATAAGGATAACACAATAAACTGAGAGACAGAGAGGGGGGAGGGTGACCTAGTATAAGGATAACACAATAAACTGAGAGAGGGAGGGGGAGGGGTGACACTAGTATAAGGATAACACAATAAACTGAGAGAGGGAGAGGAATAGAAAAGAGAGAGAAAGAGAACAGGAAAACTTTCAGTGGGCCTTGGTTTTCCAGGTGGTTTGACCTTTATATCTCAGGAATATATAGATGTGGACGTTTATGGATGAGGGGACAACCACTTACATGAGTGTGTGGGTGTGTGTGTATGTAAACAATGTATTTCTTATATTTGTATAAGTGCAGGTGTGTGTGTGTGTGTGTGTGTGTGTGTGTGCTTGAGGTGTGTGTGTGGGTGTGTTAGAGAAGCCATATATTTATATGGATATATTTGTGCATGGGTTTATCTGTGTGTGTAGTTGTAGGTGCCTGTGTGTAAATCTAAGATATATTTATATTTGGGTGAATCTGTGTGTGCTTGGGCGTGAATATATAATTATTTATTAAAATGTATCTGAGAGTGTGTTGAGTGCAGGTGAGCTTATTAGTATACGAATATACGCGACAACATTTAAATCAGTAAGTGTTTGCTGAATTATTCGGAAAGCATATTTTTAAGGCAAGGCGAATGTATAAAGCTTAGCAAACTTGTTTTATTTGTTACTCTAGTTGTTGTGATACAAAGCTGTTTATTAAAAACTGTTTATGTAAATAAATGTGTATGGGATATATATATATATACAGTATATGTATATGTATATATATATATATATATATATATATATATATATATATATATATATATATACCCCATACACATTGTAATCGATAATTGAGTGACATATGGTAACCATGTAAGTATAGGCAATAAAACAAATATGATCTACCGCCGCATTTGTTGAGTTACGGAGTGTAATAGGGAAAGTCAAACAGTTATTAGTGAGGTATTACTGCTAAGAGGCTAGTGGCTGGATTTTTGGTCTATTAGTTCGTTTATTCATATATTTTGTTTAGTTTCGTCGCTAGACCTCCATCAAGCTTAGAAGAAAAAAAACCTAGACCCCCTTTCAAGATAAATTTGTAAATGTTTCGGTAGAATAAATTTCCCGGCCGAAGGCCGTTTCCTCTTAGATTTACAGGCGCGCTATCGCTCGCCAGGAAGAAATCGAAAACAAAAATCAAAATGACAACGAAATGGGGCGAAAGGTGTTAAAATCGCCAAAATAATGGGCCAACCGTCTTAAAATCCCACAAGTAATGGGGCTAAGCACGAGGGAAGATGGGGTCCAAAAAACAAGCACTACCCTCTTAAGTTGCAATAAAACTGCCTATTCTTCCATCCATAATCGGGTGATAATGCTTTATCTATTTAATTATTTAGTTATATCTTAGCAATAAATGTTATAATACAAAACTTATATTTCCATGTAAAATAAATTCAACCTGAAAGCGTACAGCTATGAACATGCCATAGTGTATAATTTATATAAAATACATTATAAACTAATATTATGATGACCGGACAACACAACCAGTAGATCAAAACAATAGTCTACTCATATGTAGGCCACCAATCTTGACTCCCAACTTATACAGTATAACTAAGAAAAGTCAAGAGCAAATGGGCTGTAATTTTTCGGACCTGATCCCTGGCTCTAGTTTACTCTAGTTTACTTTGAATTACAAGAGGTTAAGGGTCAATTATAGTGAACAGATTAATGTATAATGCCAACTCACCAATAATGTTAGGTTAAGCTACGTTAGGTTGAATTAGGTTAGGATTTTATTTTGAATCTGTTTACATGGCCCTGGTTGAAATGGCTCTGGTTGAAATCTACTGGTTGAAGTGGTATACCGGATGAGTTGTTCAAGAACGAGATATAATGAATGGGAAGGTTCTTATACATATATTACTGGAGAATGATACAAACATTTATGCTCTCTCTCTCCAACCCACCATATTAAAAACTCTGACTATATCCAGGAAGGAGGGGGAGGCCACAAAACCCTCCTCAAGCCATCTGCCAAGAAAGATATATTGTTATTATCACTCTCCCCATCCAAGCCACCTGTTACCCATCGGACACCGGTAGGTAGTTGGGTCCCGTAATAAACAACAGAGGGAGTGGACCATAAGATTATGGTGTACCTCTTTAGACCGCGGGAGAGAGAGAGAGAGAGAGAGAGACCGAAGGGTGGAGTGAGAGAGGACGCTGAGGAGTAATTATTTGTCGTTCAACTTAAGATTTACAACTTTAACCCTTTCACTGCGGCAGACGTATATTTGTGTCCTATGTAAAACAAAGACCTACACTGCGGCCGACGTACACTCAACCATAAAACAATCTTTACACTGGTGAACTGTAAATAATCTAGTGTGAACGGAATGAATCGGGTGAAACATACGTCTGTGAGGTATTATCATAAGATTTCGACCCACTTCCAGAATGTTTAGAGCGTTAGTGTACAGATTGCTTTTGGGTCGTGTGTAGCCTACATATACGCTCTGATTTTACCGGCTAAGTTGGTTGCACCAACCCGCCCCACTTGTTGCTAGATGCTTCCAGGAGGTTCTAAGCTTGTCACCCATACTTATATCAGTGTGCTTAGTGCATTGGTTGAGGAAAGGTGTGTGTACAATGAAGAGCAATGGCAGCCATATACCAGGTACGAATATGAGCTTCATTTCATCTTCATTTCAACAACTTATACTGACTTGTAAACATAAAACATGATGAAAACAACTGTAAATATCATCCAGTTATCGTGACTGGAAGTGAAAGAGAAAATCTTATATTTTCGCTCGCGAGTGTAAAGTGAGGAAGTGAGGTGACTGTTATAGGAAGAGATTGACCCAATCTTTTCATTGTAACTCCTTCCAATTCGGTCAGGGCTACGGATATATTTAGTGGAACATATATTGAGTGGAACTAGCATAGAAATAGCCGCCTGGACGTAGTCTTCCCTATAGAAGCTGCTGCACTGAAAGTGTTATTAGCACACCAAGGGTTTGAAATAACTGTGAATATTCTTAGGAGACCATTTAATTATTTTAGTATAATTTTACTACGGTTTCCAGCTTAAAATATTTCTAAACTCCAAGCTCAATTTGGAAACAAGAGATTAGGTTTTTGGAAAATTTAATTCCCGTATTAGGAAGGATCCTTGTGTATGAGGACATAATGATTCTGTGAAGGGGAGATTTTCTCTTAAGGGAGTTAATTCCATTTTTAGATCTGTCATGCCATTTAGGAGTCAATTTTTCATGCGAGCAATAGCGAGCCTGCAATTTAGGAAGATGTGGCCCTCGGCAGGGACATATTTCTACCGAAAAATGTACAAATTTATCTGGAAGGGGGGTTTGGGGGGTATATTTTTTAAAGCTTGATGGAGGTCTAGGAAGGAAACTAAAATCCTTTCCTTAAACAGCGTCTTTGTATATGCCATGATCATTGTATGTACAGTACAGTAACATGGTTGTTCTTGTTGTTGTTGTTCCCCAAGCTGCCTGGCCGAACAGCCCCAAGGCCCCGAGCAAGGCCAAGGCCATAACCGAGCGCCCCACAGAACCCTCCCCGCCGACCACAATAAAGCCTGGGTGACCGAAGCCATTCCATGGCGGGGAGCTGAGGAGGGTGCGGAAACGCCCGGGAAACCAAAGCCCCACCCAGGGCCCTGTGCCCCTCAGCAATTAGGAAGAGAAAGTTGAGGGGCAAAGGAAAAATGTGACGCTTTGGCTTCCAATCTTGGTAGATTGGGAGGTCAATCCACGGAAAAGACGCCGTCACTTGAGATCTAGGAAATACATAAGTAAAAGGAACAGTCGGAGTAAGCTATGGGTATGGCAGAGATCGCTCAGTTCTCACTCTGATAGACCAGCCCATCACAGTAACATGGTATAAGTATCTGATAACATGTCGGTAATGCATAATACATCAGGGATATGTCACAGAATCTAAGGTATTTGACAGGTTTTCCATATTGGATATTATCATGTAGGCATATTTATGGTAAACATTCTCCTTATATGACAGACTGGCCACCGTAACAGTAAATAACCAATCCCAGCTGCATCTACATGTCCACAACACTACCCTTCTCTCTCTCTCTCTCTCTCTCTCTCTCTCTCTCTCTCTCTCTCTCTCTCTCTCTCTCTCTCTCTCTTTGATATCATTTCCTTCCATTTTCGCTTACTATCCGGTGTGCTATCTCTACTAGAATTAAGCCCTGACCACCTCGCTGGAATCGTAAGTTCTATGAGGCCAGTGGTTTTATAGGTCTCTCTCTCTCTCTCTCTCTCTCTCTCTCACACACACACACACACACACACACACACACACACACACACCACACAACACAACACACAACACACACACACACATACACACACACACACACACACACACACACACACACACACACACACACACACACACACACACACACACACACACCCGCCACACCGTACATACAAATGATTCATCGGCGTCATAATGTTGTAATATGTATGGACAGGAAGGGGCCGCGAGCTGTTGTGGGTCCTATCAATAATATACACGTTTATGGAAGACCCGGACCCCGGAAGTTGGGTCGGATTTCTTTTCCCAGGACGATCACAGTTGCTTTCTCTTTTGCCAGGACGACAGGGTACTTTTTTTCCCATGACGATCACCGTTGTTTTTTATTTATTTGTATTTTGTATTATTTTACATTTTCGAGCAATGTACTTGTAGTTTGCCACTTGGACTAGAAAAAAAAAGTTCCTCAGACATTCTTCAATATAAAAAAAAAAAAAAAATATATATATATATATAGTATATATATATATATATATATATATATATATATATATATATATAGATATATACAAATAAACACACACACACACACACTCTCCCCAGATAGTTGTACACTGTTTCGGGAGAAAACATTCCTGGTCCAAGAATGGTGTCTCAAAAATTGCACGCTCGCTATTTATCGCCCAGAAAAAATCTACTCCTGAATAAGGTGAAATGTCTTTAACCATATCAGTTTGCTTATACTTCTTGTACAATGGAGAGAGAGTGTGAGATAGAGTGTGTGTATGTGTGTGTGTGTGTGTGAGAGAGAGAGAGAGAGAGAGAGAGAGATTGAAGATGGACTGTAATGGATGTTAACTATATAACCACGCCTTATAACCACGCTTCTTTTACTTGAGAGCAAGAGAGAGAGAGAGAGAGAGCGCTTACACTGTATTTACTATATAGAAAGAGAGAGAGAGAGCGAGAAAAAAAAAGTGAGAGTGAATGAGAGAGTAAGTGAGTGAGTGAGTGAGAGAAAGAGAGAGAGAGAGAGAGAGTGAGAGTGAGAGAAAGAGAGAGAGAGAGAGAGAGAGAGAGCGAGAGAGAGAGAAAAGGGAGTGAATGAAAGAGTGAGTATGTGCGAGAGAGAGAGAGTGGGAGTGAGTGAGTGATAGTGTGTATGAATCCGTCCGAACGTAGGGTAATATTATTGGGGCCTTTCAGCAGATTGTGTTGGTGCCTGGTGTTGTGTATATTATATTATGGGTGGTGGACACACACACACACACACGGCCGCTGGACTCTATTGCCTCTACACGATATTACACCCACGACATGTTTCCGCTTCATATATAGATAAATAGATTGATAGATACACACACACAAAGATGAGAGATAGCAAGTGAGAAAGAAACAAGGTCATATATAGATAGATAGATGGATAGATAGATAGATAGATAGATACACACACAATGATGAAAGATAGTAAGTGAGAAAGAAACATATATATATATATATATATATATATATATATATATATATATATATATATATATATAGATAGATAGATAGATAGATAAATATATATATATATATATATATATATATATATATATATATATATATATATATATATATATATATATTCTGACATACAGAGCCCTGTATATTTATTTAAGAGTTAGAATTAAGAGTTGAAGGAGTGCCAAACTACTCAGGCGGCGAAGCAGACCAGCAAGCGAACCAGCGAGTGGGAAACCAGCTCGTCCGCATACCAGCAAACTAGCCTTCACACTTGCGTGCGTCATAGGGGACCCTGCAAACTACTTCGATGACCCGACGCTATGACGGATGATCGACGCCAGGAGACTCCATTGGACCACGCACCTCTTACGCACCTAGAGGAGCTGTGATTGGGGCGTGCACCACCCCCGCCTCCTGATTCGTTCCTACACCATCATTGCATAGTATATAAGACCCGAGTAGTGGGCATTCAAATCAGTCTCATTTGGAGTTGGGAAGGTGAACTTGCAGCTGGAGGAAGACGGGGTGAAGTATTATAATGGGATTGTGACTGTCAGTCAGATTATATAAGTGTGTGTTAAGTGTGTTCGGTGTAAACACTTACGTTATGTTGGTTAGTGAGATATGTGATTGGGAATTAACGTTAACGCTACTATTATGTACTTAACTATTTTAGTTGACTGAATTGTAGACTAAAGCAACTCTGTAAGTAATTGGGTTATGATAAAAGTAATACTATTGTTTTATATTCATACTTACGAGTTCTTTCATTTTCTTTTAATTAAGCTTACATTGCTTAACGGTGCTTAGTACGGTGATGCTATTGTCTCTTATTAGTAATATCGCCTTAGACTAACATGGCTGTTTTAATGTTACTTCTAGTGATTTCCTAAGCTGAAGAAAATTCTTTTAGCTTCAAAATATTATTTTTGCTTTTCATATTATTTTGAGTGAGACCTGAATCGAATCTATGAAGCGATCCTGTAGCTTAATTTACTCATAATCAAACCTCAATGTTACGTGGTTAAGAAATACATTTAACTAATTATTAAATATATATCTAACTTTTTATGTGACTTTGATATTAATCCTGATAATAATATAATACTATTAACGTAAGACAAGAACCAAGAATAATAACTACATTAAATATAAATAAAAGGACATGATATAAGAAAACTATTTATTCATTTCAAAAAGGGTAAGAGACAGAAATATTCTTACTTTAATATTTATCTTTCAAGACTTTTTATAAAATGAATTGTCCTTCTTTAGATATAACTTATTCGGTTCATAACCATAGCCTACTAAGCTGCGGTTAAATAATTCTTTATAGATACTATATGACTTTAATTAGTTTCAGTAGTTTTCCATAATTAAAGAGTATCAGTCTATAAAGGATACCAAGTCCTAAGATCCAAAAGGAAAGGAAGCAACAACAGAAAATAATTTTATTTTATTTTACTTTTGTTTTGCCTCCAGCTGACTGATACCTTAATATATATCTCTGTGCTATCTAGATTCATCAAGTTAACCACTTGAGGATCAAGATCCGTAACAGAAGAGTGGCGACCTTGCCAGGATTCGTTTCATACAGTTTCACTCAGTTTCATTACCTACTACTTAAAAATCAAATATTAGTCATGCCTCATCTAATTAATGACGAAGATGCTCGAGTTTTCTTAGAATCAGACCCCACAGCCCCTGATATTGACCGTCTGTCAAAATCCGAACTGAAAGTGCTTGCCTCACATCTCCAGTTAACTGTCTCAAACATGTCCAAAGTAGAGGTGGCTCAGACCATAAAAACCCACCTGTTCCCTGTAGAAGGCGAGGAGGGTGACGGAGCACTTGGTGGGATCTCGAGTAAACCTAGCCAACTTGATGAACAATTGCCACCTGGTTTTACCGTTGATCAATTATTCGAACTAGAACAAACCAGAGCAAAGACCGAACAAGCCAGACAAAAGACCGAACAAGCCAGACTAAATGCCGAACAAGCCAGAGCAACGACCGACCAATATCAATGTCAATATCAAATAGCTCAACTAAATGTCAATACAAATGCTCCCTAAATTGCTCCCCCTCTGGGATTGACTATGACCAGTGTCATTCCATCTTTCACTGAGGATAATGTGCAGGATTTCTTTGTTTTGTGTGAGGAAGTTGCTGGAGGTATGAGGTGGACAAGAGATCAATGGCCTTTTATGTTACAAACCGTTTTGACAGGGCAGGCTCGAGCCACGTATTTGTCAGAAGTAGCAGAGGTTAGGCAGGATTATGACAATCTCAAAGAAGCTATCTTAAAAACCTATAAATTGCAGCCTGAGGCTTACAGGCAATCTTTCTGTAAAAAACAGAAGAAAGTAGTGCAAAGGAGTACAAAGGTACTCCAAAGGTACCCATAAGGTATTTGCCAGGACCATGACTAAAACTTTCAATCATTGGGTCAAGAGTAAGAAAGTCACAAGCTACAACGATCTGAAGGAGTTGGCCCTGTTAGAAAATTTCCTATGGAAAATTGATTCTTCTGTATCCTATCATTTAAAGGGGAAAAAGGTAGATTGTCTTGCCGATGCCGCTGACATGGCTGACACATACGTGCTCAACAACAAATTTGTGGAAAGAAGCCCTACGATAATTCTAGTTCTAATTTTAAGTATCCCAATCACAAATCTGACCGACCCAGTCACAAGCCTGTATGTCTTCCCCAGCTAGCCAAAATAGAATTGTTCCCCCAACTAAAAATGCGTCTCAGGGCAATGGTAACAGAGGTTGGGCCCAAACTAATAGTAATGCTCAAAGAGGGAACGTTCCCGTATCCCCTAAAGTATGTACTTTTTGTGGCAAGAGAGGCCACCTAGCTTATCAGTGCTGGACCAAGGAGAAAACCGAGAGATCGGGGCAGACAGTTGCCGCCGTATCTCAAACTCCATATGTGCCTTTAATGCAGGACTCCCGACAGAAGGAGTACCTAGCACCAAAAGTTCCTTTAATACAGGACTGCCGACAGAAGGAGTACCTAGCAGCTAACGTAAATCATCTAGACAGGGGTGTAGTAGCATGCGTGGTGCAACCCACTAGGGTTAAGTCAATAATAATTTCACCATCAGTGCAGGACAGTTACCGTCCCTTTATTTCATCTGGCAACGTGAGATTAAATGGTTGTATGCATGAGGTAAAAATTCTGAGAGACACAGGTTCTACTAGCACCCTCATGGTGAATCCTTACACCGAGTGCCCACCTGGCGAACCAGTTGTAATGAGAGGTGCTGGAGGCCAATTTTATGCATACTTGGTAAAAGGCGAAATTGAATGTGAGTTACTACAGGGTGAGGCCACCATAGCTTTGTGTAGGTCCCAAGATATCCCTGTGCCTGGGGTAACACTCCTTTTGGGGAATGATGTAGCAGGTGAGAAGGTCCGACCAGACCCCATTTTGTCACTTTCCCCTGTTAACGAGCCACTAACCGGTGAGCTCGAAAAGGAGATGCCAACAGTTTTCCCTGTGTGTGCTGTTACACGTTCAATGTCTCAAGTAGCAGTTCCCTCAGACAGAAATGTACCGAATGTAAGAGTTGATGAAAGGGATGATGAGAGTGTGAATGACGCTCCAACTGTGCCTGATGATGTGACTGAGGTGGATTTATCTGACAACTTTATGGCTCATCTTGACCCTAACGATGACCATGAAACCCCTCCAAATTGTCCTAGTGGCCTGGTAGAGCTACAGAGAGATGATAGAGAATGCAAGGAGTTAGCTGCCAGGGCCGTGAGTGAAGAGGAATGTGAGAAGGAGGGTGGTGAATGTTTCTACCTCAAAGGAGGAGTATTGTGGCGTAGATGGAGACAGCCACACAGACCAATCGATGACGGGGCCTGGGACGTCCATCAAGTAGTAGTCCCCAAACCTTGTCGTAGAGATATCTTGGAAATGGCACATTGTATACCATTGGCAGGACACCTAGGTGTGAGAAAAACTCTCGACAGAATCAGAGCCCACTTTCACTGGCCAGGAATGCGTGCAGATGTAGTGGAGTTTTGTAGAGTGTGTCACACTTGCCAGATGACAGGAAAACCCAATCAGAAGGTGCCTGTACATCCTCTGGTGCCCTTGCCCGTCTTCGAGAAACCTTTTACTCGGGTGGTAGTGGACATTGTAGGCCCATTGCCTAAGACTTCCCAAGGTAACAATTATTTATTAACTATTATGGACATGGCAACTCGCTACCCAGAGGCTATGCCCTTAAGGACTACCTCTGCTCCAACTGTCATCAAGGAACTGCTCAAATTCTTCACCAGAATGGGTTTCCCCCATGAGGTGCAAAGTGATCAAGGAACTAATTTTACCTCTAACATTTTCCAGCAGTCCCTGAAGAAGTTGGGTATCGAGCATGCTAAGTCTAGCACCTACCACCCAGAGAGTCAAGGGGTTCTCAAACGATATCATCAGACATTAAAAGGAATGTTGCGTAAATATTGTACAGAGACCGGAGTTGAGTGGGATGAGGGGGTACCTTTTCTTTTATTTGCTACTCGTGAGGTTCCAACTGAATCCCTGGGTTTTTCCCCTAATGAGCTAGCTTTCGGTCACCAGGTAAGAGGTCCTTTGCAACTATTGCAGGATAGCCTAGTTGGCCAGGAGGGGAACCAAAACCTCATCAAGTATGTTTCAGATTTCAAAACCCGGCTGAGATCCTCATGTGAGTTTGCCGCTCAAAACTTGACAGTGGCTAAAAGCTCCATGAAGAACTGGTATGCCAGAAAGGCCCGTGAGAGGGAGTTTCAGCCCGGTGATGAGGTTTTGGTCCTGCTCCCCCTTTTTGGCCAACCTTTATCTGCCAAGTTCAGGGGCCCATATAAGATCATTCAGAGGGTGAGCATTACCGATTATCTAGTAACTACCCCAGACAGGAGAAAGCCCACGCAAGTATTCCATATAAATATGTTGAAACCCTACCATAGGTCCCCTGATTCCTCTCTTCCAGATTCTCCCACTGTGGCAGTGAATGTCAGGACCTGTGGACAGCCTGGTGCAGACGAAGTCTTCAGTTCTCTTACTAATCCGCAACAGACTGTTCCAGAGCCTTAAGGTATCCATGCAGACTTTGACTTGTCATGTAGCCTATCCAACTTTCAGTATAACTCAGTAGCTTGGGGGGAATTACCATCTAAACTATGTCATCTTCCCTCTGATCAAGCGAACCAACTAATCTCTGTTTTATCTCAGTCTCCCAGTGTGTTCCGTGATACTCCAGGGCTCACTTCTTTGGCCGTGCACGACATAGACGTAGGGGATGCAACTCCCATTAAACTATCCCCCTACCGTGTCTCGCCACAACGCAGGAGTATACTGCAGGTCGAGCTTGACTTTATGTTATCAAACGAGCTGATCACAAGGGCCTTAAGCCAGTGGAGTAGTCCGGTCATACTTGTGCCAAAGCCAGATGGGAGCCATAGGTTATGTATGGACTATAGGCAAGTTAATGCTGTCACAAAGAACGATACCTACCCACTGCCACGGATCGACGACTGCATTGACCAGATTGGTACAGCCACCTATATCAGCAAGATTGACTTAATGAAGGGATATTGGCAAGTAGCTCTCACCCCTAGAGTGAGGAAAATATCATGCTTTGTAGTCAACAATCAAGCCTTCTGCTGTAACGTAATGCCCTACGGCTTGAAAAACGCTCCAGCTACATTCCAGCGCCTCATGAATTTGGTGACTGAAGGGGTACCTGGATGCGTTGTCTACATCGATGATATTCTTATCTTTTCACAGTCATGGGAGGAGCATCTTTACCAACTTAGATTGCTGTTCTTAAATCTTGCTGATGCCAATCTGGTGGTTAATCTTAAGAAATGCACCTTTGTAAAGAGTACGGTCCAGTATCTAGGATATACGATAGGTCAGGGGCAGGTTGCACCTCCTCAAGCAAAGGTAGAGTCTATTCTAGAATTCCCAACTCCTAGCACTAAGAAACATATCCAAAGGTACCTAGGCATGATTGGTTATTATAGGCATTTCATCTTAAACTTTTCTAAGTTGACAGCTCCCCTGACAGATCTTCTCCGTAAGGATGTGAAGTTTGAGTGGTCCTCTGAATGTGAGGAGGCCTTTAATGCTACCCAATATATTTTATCTAATTATCCTGTACTCCGAGGTCCTGATTTTAACAGATCTTTTTCCCTAGCGGTGGATGCGAGCAATACCGGGGTTGGTGCAGTATTGCTACAGGAAGACGACTGTGAAGTATTGCATCCTGTGTGCTATTTTAGTAAAAAATTTAATTCTGCTCAACGTAACTATTCAGTCATTGAGAAGGAGCTGTTAGCATTAATTGTATCCCTTCAATTCTTTGCTGTCTATGTGCAATCTGCCTCTGGAGCCATCACTGTGTATACTGACCATCACCCCTTAAAATGTTTGCATAAGTTCCAAAATAAAAAAACAACGACTAACCAGGTGGAGTTTGTTGCTGCAGGAATACTCCCTGGATGTCAAACATATTAAGGGGGTCCAGGTCTTAAAGGAGACAAAAGACAAAACTACCCGCAACAAGTTCCCCTCCCCCCCACCCCAAGCTTGAAAGAGTGATAGAGAGCCAAACTCGAGGTACGATAAAGGAAATTTAGGTGTGTTGGAAAGAAGTGTGGCGTGCCTGTTAAGTGTAGTGAAATGAATAAGAGGTGGAGGTGTTTGTGAGAGTAAGCTGGATTGTTCTGTGTAGGTGAGGTACAAATAGAAACCGTGGGCGAAGCCTGGCAAATTTAACAGGAGTTCCAGCACCTCCTTATCGTATGTCTATGTGCCCTTCCATGGGTACTGCTCTGCTCGATTGGTGCCTACAACCAGTACATTTTGTTTTTGTTTTCATTTAATTTTCGTCTGCGATTTTGTTTATCAAATAACCCACAAGAGGTCGGATCAGATAGTGTTAAGGGGGATAGGTCGTTATTCTGGCCCCCCTTCTTCCTCATGTTTAGTCCCATTAATTTTAAGATGTTAAGACCTTTCTCCCCTTTGTTTTGTCCATAACAAAACTGTTCGTGTCATTTAGGTGTCGATTTTTTTCCGGGCGAGTGATAGTGAGCCTGTAAATTAGGAGGAACCGTCCTTCGGCTGGGAAATTTGTCTATCGAAAATGTAAACATTTATCTTGAAGGAGTGTCTGGGGGGGGGGGGGGGGGGTTTGTTAAGCTTAATGGAGATCTAGGGAGGAAACTAAAACAAAATAATATAATATATACTGTATAGGCCTATATGAGGAAATATATACGCCCATCCCCCTTTATACCATACAATATATAATGCATGTCCCTAATATGTCTCTTCCCTGTAATTGCACTATTTTTCTTCCTTCCTTCATTTTATAGACCTGCGACAAACGATTGTTTTTTTTTTTTTGTTTTTTGTTTTTAAAGCTAGCCATGTTACAGTATGTCTATCTTGCTTCTAACGAATGACCTACCTTTTGTTTCTTGCTTAGCCCTTCGAGGATCAGGACGCGTTTTGACCGTTTAGTCTGGCAATAATTAGTCAAATATATTCACCTTAGGAAGAATATCATCATCCTCATCATCATCTCCGACGCCTTTGTTCCCCCTGAGGATGGCCATGACAGAAACACCTCTAGGCTACTTTGTCAAGACATGCTTCCTGTGCCCGGGCCACAATGCCCCTTCCACAACGTGGAAGTTTTTCTTCCATATACTTTTCCACTTTCTTCTGCCATACCATAGGTGGTCTACCGCTACCAGTTGCACCATTCACCTGACTATCCTGTATCGTTCTTGGCATTATGTTTTCATCCATTCTCTGAACATGACCATACCACCTCCGTGCATTTCTCTTTATCCACTCTATTACCCCACAATTAATGCCCAAAGCATGCTTCTCCATTCCAAAGGATTCATATACTTCTCTATTACTTAGTCCATCAAACCTATTCATGCCAGCTGCTGTTCTGAAATAGCACATCTCCACAGCTCTAAGTTCTATCTATTGCCTGACGCCGTGATCCCCGAAGGGGTAGCCACGAACGAACCGCCCCCATGCACCTCTGTCCCCAGTCAGTCGACGCCCCTCCCCCCAACCAGCACCGCCTTCGTTCATGTACTTCCTCACTCCATCCTTCCACCGCTCATTCGGTCTACTTCTCCCTCTCTGTCCCTCCACCTCGCTCTCGTACACCCTCTTAGTCATTCTCTCGCTTTCCATACGTTCCATATGGCCGAACCATCTCCAGTTGTTCCTTTTCACACTTTCCAGCACATCTACCTCCACACCACACCTCCTTCTTACTTCCTCTTTAGTCTGTCTATCCCTCCATGTAACTCCGCACGCACTCCTTAAGTAATTCATTTCCACTGCTCTCACTCTTGGTCCGAGTCTCTCAACCAACGTCCATGCTTCGCTTCCGTAAGTCAGTGTCGGGATTACCACACTGTCATGCAAGGACTTCTTAATTTCCATACTGATCACCCTATTTCTTGTTACTGCTTTTAGCGTTCCTACAACCCTCTTCCCCTGTTGTACCCTCTCCCGCACCTCTTCATCCATAGTCCCATCTTTACTCAACACACTACCCAGATACTTAAAAGAGTTGACGATCTCCATAGCCTGACTGTTCAGCTTCACCTCATACTCTGTGACTTCACCCCTTTCGAAGACCATAACCTTGCTCTTCCCCACATTTACCTTCAAATTCCGTTTTTCGCACACTGTTCCAAACTCATTTACCAGACCCTGCAACTCCCATTCATTATCACTCATCAGAACTGTATCATCCCCAAACAGCAGTATAGGTAGGTTCCACTCAATTCCCTCCCTTTTCAGCGATACACCAACATCCACTGCTCTTGATAGTATTTCTTTCATGACTCCATTGTTACGATCGGCTCTCGTATAAATCAGTGGCTCTTATACATTGGACTAGACTGGCATAAATGCAACAACGGAAATGCTAGATCCAACCCCTGATATATAATCCCGTCGAACAAAGAACACATTATACCCTCCAGAGTTATATCTGCGATAGCGGGGTATCTTAACTCTCAGTATCTATGTGCTTCTACTATAGGCTGATGTTCTCTGAAACAGCCTATTACCTATAACATATGGTTGCTTAGTTATGGTACACAAGGAAAAGATAGTTAACTTAATTAAATCACAAGAGTGATCTAATGCAAACAAGAAGAAGGTTTACTTAACGTTACTTTAATCAATAATATCTGTCACTCCTTTATGAAAGAAAGTGTTGTATAGTCCTCAAGCACCGAACAAGGAATCTTCTGAATAATGTCGGATGCTACTAAGAAGAACGTATCGGAAATGGAACCACAAAATAGCAGGAGGCACGACAATGCACGTGTAGGCTAAATACACACAAAAGCTGGACATATAATATTATTGGACACAAGAATATTATAAGCGGTGCAACTGTAATAATGCTCGCCACGAAAAAGTAGTACTCCTATTAACAAAACCGGTCTATGCTGGTTGTGTCTCTCTACAGCAACCTAGACCTCAAAATGCTTGTGTAAAAATAATGGGTATGCATAAAAGAGTATATGATCTAATCCAGCTAATGTCTACCCGGGTTAACAAAGTCTAGCTGGGATGCGCAAAGGTACAGAATTCTGGTGGAGCAAGGCAGATCCTAGCCTAGTGTGGACCTTGGGTCTGTGCGGCCTGATTACGTTAATATGAAGGGGTGCTTTCTTGAGGATTCTCGATCACAAGTATCGAGTATCCTCCTGGCGACCCTCAAAAGTAAAAGCAAATAGAGTTAGAACAGTGTTGGGTGGATTAGGCAAGCAGCCCTCACGCACTACACAGTCTAAACTCCAAGGTACACAGACAAAAGATCCACCCAGGTAACCCACAGAATCCGTAGTGTCGTGTAGCTCAAAAGTAGCCTACACACATTGAAAACACCAACAGCAAGGTACCTGATCCCTAGTCTAGCATTATTTAACCCTGTAGAAACATTAGTGATTGATGGAGACAGTCTGAGCAATACAATCTCCCAAAAAGACAATGACTATCTTCAACCTTAATCTAGTACATAAGAAATGTGAGATCCAGCATATAATACAGTCTGGCCACCAATTCATGGTGTGGATGCAGAGAACCAGAGGGGAATTGATATTAATAAAAGGTGAGGAAATAGTGGAAATGATAGAGGAAGTAGGAGAGAAAGATTCTAAGACAAGAGTGTGGGACAGTTCAAGGGAGATGCTTAGAGTATGCTGTATGGGAAGGATCTGACAAGGATATTCCCATGGACCTCCTGGCTGGAGTCCCAGTTCGCAAGAATGGCACGAGGGTGCGCGACAGTCGCCCAGTAAGCAGCCGCATAGTAGGCAGTGTTAGGCAGGAGGCAACGAATCCCGCGAGGCCTATGTAAGGGGGCCAGCCATGCGCCGCACTCACTACCAAGTCACACCACCTTGTCTCTCTCTCTCTCCCTCTCCTGCTCGCCTTCCCATCATTCAACCACTTAACACAATACTTTCAATTGACTAAATAAAATAGAAAGGATTGTGACAGATGAAAATAAAGAACAGTTCTGAACTGTCTGCAACACAAGCTTTCTCGAGAAAGAAAGTACACAATGATAGGTAGACTGTAGCTATATTCTCTGCCCTGGCGAGTCCTAGCGAGTAAGCCATGCGGTTCTGTGGGAATTGGTGAGCGTCACACCCCACCCAAGATATTTAAGAGGCTCCAACTATGAGCTCTAAATCTGACACGCAGAACCCATACAAAATTCGCCACTCCTAGCCACCCAGCGACAATGAAATGTAAAGCACAGTTCTCATCAAAATAACACATTATAAAAATTAACAACCCTTCCCAACACAATAGGTTAAAATAATGACATAGTTATGCTCATAAGAGCGAGCTTCACTAGCCCAGCCTTCTGAGAGGAGTACAACTCAGAATTTCTGCTATAACATACTTAAAAAAAATGTAACTATCAAAGAAAGAGTTTTTATAGGATTTTTATATTTTTAATATGTTTATGGCGGCTGCACTACAGGGGCAAGCCTAGTTTTTACTTCTATACCAACACAGCAACTCCTACTTTACGACCCAATACGCTGGGCTACACACGCGAGCCAACAAGTACCAGACGTAAACATACTAATCAAACCAAAGTAGGAGGCTACCCTTGTGATGATCTACCCCGGGTCTTCCACCCTCGATAAGCAATCTGCAATCACATTCTCAGAACCGGCAATATGGCGTATGTCTAGGTTATATTCCTGCAACATTAATGACCACCTGGTCAGCCTCATATTCCGGTTATGGAATTGATTCAGGAACTTGAGGGGGTGATGGTCGGTGTAGATCACCACAACTGGTCCATAGGCTGGAACATACACCTCAAAGTGCCTGAGCGCTAACACAATCACCAGCAGATCCTTCTCAACTACTGAATAGTTCTTTTGCGCCGAGTTGAACTTTTTTGAGAAGAAACTGACTGGGTGGTCCAGCCCATCTTCGTCTGATTGCATCAGAACGGCAACAGCCCCCACACCACTGGCATCAGTTGCCAGGTGGAATGGTCGGGAAAAGTCCGGGGCCCTGAGGATTGGGTGAGTACACAACAGGTGTTTTACTAGCAAAAAAGCCCTCTCACACTCAGGCGCCCACTTAAACTTTCTATCTTTGACCAATAGGTCCGTCAGAGGAGCCAGCACAGTAGAATAGCCCTTTATAAAGTGGCGGTAGTAACCAATCATGCCCAAAAACCTCATGATCTGCTTCTTGGTGGACGGCCTGGGGAAGTGGTTAATAGCCAATATCTTGTTCTGTGGGGGGCACACCTGGCCCAAGCCCACCATGAACCCCAGATACTGCACAGTAGCCCGCACAAAATCACACTTTCCCAGGTTGACCACCAAGTTTGCCTCGCTTAATTTCTTAAATAGGGATTCTACATGTTCACAGTGGCTCTTGAAATCGTCATCGTAGATAATGACGTCGTCCAGGTACACGGTACAATTCGGAATGTCAGCCACCAACTCGTTCATCAAGCTTTGGAAGGTCCCTGGTGCGTTCTTTAGACCATACGGCATGACATTACAACGATATGTTTTTTTTTTTTTTTTCTATGTGATTGAGGGAGGCAAAAGGCATAACTGCCTATAGCGAGTGCCTCCCCCATAGTTGAAAGAGTGACAGGGCCAAAATCAAGGGACATTCGAGCCAAAATGCCTGGACACACAGAGTTTGAAGCAATTTTAGTCATAGGAAGAGGGAAAGACTGATTCTGGGAGAGAGTTCCAGAGCTCAGCTGTTGAGTAGAAGAAAGTTTGAGAGTAACGTTTCACTCTTGGGTTGGAGAGTTGCACAGAGTAGGGGTGGGATTGAGTTGCAAGACGGGTACCACGTGCCCTATGTAAAGGAGGTGGTATGCACTGGCATAGCTCTGAGGAACACTGATTATTATAGTAGCGATAGAATAGCGAGAGAGATACAACATTGCGGCGGAGAGAGAGAGATTGCAGAGAGTTGGTGAGTGGACGGGAGTTAATGATACGAAAGGCCTTCCTTTCAACTTTGTCTAGGAGAGCAGTGTGAGAGGAACCTCCCCACACATGTGAACAATACTCAATACAAGGGCGCACTATGCCCCTGTACAGAGCAAGAAGCTGTGCAGGGGAAAAGAACCCCCTAAGGCGGTTGAGCACACCCAGCTTCTGGGAGGCTGCCTTAGCAAGACTGGTGATATGGTCCTTCCAAATGACAGCAGAAGAAAAAGAGACACCAAGAATATTGAGAGAAGATGAAGTGTTGATTTTTGAATTGTTGAAGAATATGGGATAGTCCGCTGGGAGATCCTGACGGGTAGAAAGTTGGAGAAATTGGGTTTTGGAAGCATTAAAGTTAACAAGGTTTTCTCTTCCCCAATTGGAAATAGTATTTAGATCAGAATTTAAGAGTTCTATGGCTTCATTACGTTTGTCGTTGAGGGATTGCTGGCTGGGGCGTTCTGAAAAACTAATGGAGTAGTGTAAGGTTGAGTCGTCTGCGTATGAATGGATGGGAATTAAGGTACAGTTAAGGAGATCATTTATAAAAATTAGAAAGAGAATAGGAGATAGGACAGAGCCCTGAGGAACACCTGAGTTTATAGGGTGAGGAAGTGAACAATGGCCGTCCACAACCGCGGCTATGGAACGGCCGGAAAGGAAATTAGAGACAAAGGCACAGATGGAGGGATAGAAACCGAAGGAGGGTAGTTTAGAAATTAAAGATTTATGCCAGACTCTATCGAAGGCTTTCGATATGTCTAGTGCAATACAAAAAGTCTCACCGAAGTCCCAAAAGGAGGATGACCAAGAGTTAGTAAGATATGAAAGAAGATCACCAGTAGAGAGACCCTTAAGGAAGCCATACTGGCGATCTGAGACCAGATTATGAGAAGAGAAATGCTTAAGAAATTTGGAAGCAAGAATAGTTTCAAAAACTTTAGAAAGACAAGAGATAAGAGCAATTGGACGATAGTTGGAGGGTTGAGAGCGGTCACCCTTCTTTGGGACAGGTTGAATGTGAGCAAACTTCCAGCATGAAGGGAAGATGTTAGAGGATAGACAGAGACGATGTAGCACCATCCACCACAAAACCACACACCTCTTTTGCCTGTTCAGACAAAGGCACCTGCCAGTAACCTTTTACCAGGTCCACCTTTGTCAAGAACTTGGCCCTGCCAATCTTGTCTACACAGTCATCGACCCGGGGAAGAGGATATGGGTTGGTGGGAGTCAAGCCGTTTAGCCTGCGGTAATCAACACAGAAGCGCACCTTTCCATCCGGCTTAGGTTGCAGCGTTACGGGAGATGTCCACTTTACCGCCCCCTTCTCGATCAGTCCCTGTTGCAACATATACTCCAACTCCGCCCGGAGGGCCGGAAGTTTAATAGGGGGCACCCTATAGGGCACTGATTTCAAGGGTGGGTGGTCTCCGACGTCAACGTCGTGCACCTCATGAGTAGTGAGGCCTGGGTCTTCCACAAATACAGTAGGGTATAAACCGAATAGGCGCTCGACAGCCACACGCTGTTGCTCAGGTAGGTGTTGCAAAGCCTCATGAGCCGCCTGTCTCTTGTTTCCCGCCCACTGATCTGCAGAAACATGATAATCCCAGTTGTCATCCACCTGCGCATGAATGTCCCGTTCTCCTTCTCCACCTTGACTGCTGAAAGTCATCACGGGGACAGTGAGAGGCTCAGGTGGGCGCCTCACATACTCCTTCATCAGGTTGACATGACATAACTGATTCCTCTTACGCCTGTCTGGAGTGGCCACCAGGTAATCTAAGTCCGAGAGCATCTCTGCTACCCTATAAGGACCAGCGTACTTTGCGGATAAGGGGTGACCTACAAGAGGGAGTACTATCAACACCTCCTGACCCACGTGAAACTCCCTGAGTTTCACCTTGTGGTCGTACCTGTCCTTCATGAGGGCCTGAGAGCCTACCAGATTGCGGCCAGCCAACTCCAGACTACGCAACATTCGTTCTCTACTCTCAAGGACATACTTAAGCATAGAACATGGTTTAGCGGTGCCTTCCCATATCTCCTTTACCATGTGGAGAGGCCCTCTGACGCGGTATCCAAACACAAGCTCATTAGGGCTAAACCCCAAACTCTCCCCAGGTACCTCTCGTGCAGCGAATAACACATACGGCAGACCAAGATCCCAGTCCTTGCTGTTCTCAAGACAATAGCAACGAAGCATGCTTTTTAGAGTGGAATGCCACCTCTCTAACACCCCCTGACTCTCTGGGTGTTAAGCAGATGACACTACAGTGACTATCCCGTGCTGCTTCATTGTCTGAACGAACAAGTTGGAGATGAAATTCGGTCCTTGGTCTGAGTGTAAACCCTGCGGATATCCGTACCGGGAGAAGTATAATAGCAAGTTACGGACCACCGTCTTCGCCGAACCATTTCTCATCGGGTATGCGTCTGGGTACCGAGTTGCTACGTCCATGACTATCAAGATATATTTATTTCCGGCACTTGGGAGGGGGCCAACCATGTCGACTACTACTTTACTAAAGGGAGGCCCGCTGACGGGAATTGGGTGTAACGGAGCCTTAGGGATGCACTGGTTAGGTTTCCCGACCTTTTGGCACACACTGCACATTGCCACCCATGACACCACTTGTGCTCTCAAACCAGGCCACCAAAACAGTTTCCCCAAAGCCGCCACCGTCTTACGGACACCCAAGTGTCCCGCCAGCGATACATCATGAGCCAACCTTAGTAGGCTATCCCTGCATACCCTCGGTACGACCAGCTGGTCTACCACTCCTGAACCACCCTCCCAACTTCTCTGCGGGTCTTGGAATCGCCGATACAAGATGCCATCAATGAAAACAAAATCTCCAGACTTTGCATCCCTGTCCTCTTCGAGTTCGACAGCACCGTTACAACACTTTAGAACCTCCGGGTCTTCTAGCTGCAATTTGCGAATATCTGAGGGAGCTAGCCTGTCTAAGTGTTTGCGAAACAACTCATGCCCTCCCCCAACATCGAACTTTGCATCCCGTTGCTCTCTCCGTGTATACCGTTGCTGCCTCTGAGTCTCTTTAAGCCCTGCATCTACACTCTCAGTGACAGGTGGTGGTGCTTCTCCAGACTCTAATAACGGTGCTAATACTGAGTCCCCGAGAAGCGCTGCTGGTACTAGACTCTCCACCGTATCAGCTTTCAGCACCTTCTCGTGACCATTCCTCCGCTTATTTGAAGACTGTTGGTTAGGCTGTAACTCCCTGGATGCGAGAGATCTGGTTATTGGTTGCACCTGACACTTCTCAACCCACTCCTGTTCCTCCCTACTCACGTCGGCCGGCTCCTCGGCAACGACTAAGGGTGAAACCTTAGAAGCAGGCACCGCAAAATCATTGCCGAGAAGGAGGTCGACGCCCCCAACAGGCAATTTCTCCACGATTCCCACATCCAGTTCGCGAGTCACACCGTCAACTTCAAGCTCCATTCTAACAAGCGGGTATGACCTAGTTGCATTAACTCCCTGCACCACAACTACCCGCGCCGCATTTATGGGTCTACCAGTGAAATTCTTCAAGAGTGTCTGAGAGGCACCTGTGTCACGCAAAAGCTGTACCCCGTGCTTCTTGCCCCCCCACTTCACGCAGCCATGCCCTCTATGGTAGCAAAAGGCATCGCGGACAGGGTTCGAGCCTTCCGGATCCTTCTTCACTGGCGGTGCTCCATCCTCTGATCTTATGCCTCCAGCAAACACAGAAGACTTCTGGAACACCCCAATGCTGCGAGCCAATGACACAGCCGCCGTGGGAGGTCTGCTCGGACAAGCTTTTGCCACTCTTTGTGACAGTGATAACACTCAAATTTCCCCTTGGACGTATACTGAGGTGTAAAAGTCCCCTGACCCTTCTTAACCTGACAAGCGCGATATAGACGTAGGTGCTAGGGTAGTTATTTGTGCATTTCTAGCCCTGGATTCTGACAGAATTCGTTATATTTACAATATAAACCATTATTTGTTTTCGGTATGCTTTTATTTTACATATATGATGTATATATGAACCTTCAAGAGTGCTAAAATAAGTAGGAAAAGCATTTGGGTGGTGAAAAACGAAGATATTGGCCACCCGGTCATAATCTCAGGCGAGAGAGAGAGAGACAGGCAGCCCTCCCCTCTCGCTGTCTGGGAGTCAACTGAGATGAGCGGGGCGGTGTGTGCCGGTGTCTGGGTGTTGCATAACGATCTTTTATGCAACCCACTTGTGCTACATTATCGCGGGAGAGAGAAAAATAACCGATAAATGATGATAATAAGAGGAAAAAAATAGGTGATAATTGAGGAGGGGAGGGAGGGGGGAATAAGGTGGGGAAGGAGGGGAGGGGGGTGGGTGAGATTTACATGGATGAGTACTGGAGGGGAATTATCTCACCTAGAGACAAATTCCTTTGTTTTGATAGGCCCTTTTTTTTATGGAAGGCTTTTTTTATGGTCCTGCTTCCGTGAGGCCTATCGCGTTCCCTATAGGAAGCCTTCCGTGAGGCCTATCGCGCTTGCCGGGTTAAATGGGGCGGTGCTAGGTTTGTGATCAGTCTTGGTGTCATTGCTTTTAAATTTATGTGTGTCCATATTCCGGGGAGGGGGAGGGTAACGCTCCTTAACGCCTACATCGTTTCTCTGTGCAGAGCCGCACCCCCGAATTAGTGACAACCGAAGATCAGCCATCTCTGCTGCATCTACGAGAGTTCTTGGGTTCTTCTCTTTAAGGGTTAAAGTCAAGTCGCCGCCCGTACACTTATAAAACTGCTCTAGAAGCATCAACTGTTTCATCTCATCAAACGTAGTTGTCTTCTCTGATCTGAGCCAGTTTCCCATAGCGTCGGACAGGTCCCGGGCGTGCTCCAAGAAGGTACTGGCTCGCCCCTTAGTCACACCCCGGAACTTTAACCTATATGTCTCGGGTTGTAGCTTGTAGGACAGCCTCCTTGAGCTCCTCATAAACAACGCAGGACTTCAAAGGCAGTGCATCGTAAGCCTTGAGCCCCTTACCTACGACTCTAGAGGACACAAGGGCTGCCCACTTAACTTCAGGTCACTGATGCTCCCGGCACTTCTTCTCAAATCTATTGAAAAACTCTGTGACACCAGACTCGTCAAATACAGGGACCAGTTTGAGAAGGTGCGACAGAGACTGATCATGCGCACGGTTTCCAGTACCGAGTCGCTGTACCGTCGTCTCAACACGAGACTTCTCTAAATCCATGTCGGCACAGTATCTTGTAGATTCTATTTCAGTCCTAAGCTCAGCTTCCCTCGTCTGTTGCTGCATCCTAGCCAGCACTTTTCTCTCTTCTATCTTAGCTAGCTCTATCTGCTGTTGACTCTGATGTTGCATCTTTGCCATCTCGAGCTGAAAGAGCATCTCCAGGGTCAAACCTTGAGGAGGAGGAGGAGATGCAATGATGTTAGAAATACCCGGTGATCCCCCCAGGGGCAAACCACCCTGCCAGTCACTACCCACCTGCGGAAGCGTGCTCAGGGTCGGTACTCCAATAGGAGGATTGGGAGTCGAGTGAAGGGGAAGCTCGGCCAAAGGGCTCTGAGCACTCACCCTATCTCGTACGCCAGTCACCCCACCCAGCACACACGTCATCAGGTCATCCTTGGTCATGCCACTAGTACATACATGACCGATAGCTGCGGCTAAGCACTGGAGACCGTACCGATTCATACCCACCAACCGGTCGGAAGTAACAGGCCATTGTAAAAAATTCCTTGCATCCTCCTCACTGTTCACCAAGTTAACAACCTGCCCATGCTGCTGCTCCTCAGCTTCTACATCACGTACTGTGTCTTCAGCCTGCACTGATCCGCTATAAGACATGATGCTCACTGAAGATTTTTCACTTTGATACACAAAACAGAAGTATCCCAAACTCTTATACCACAATATTTACAATAAAAAATTCTCGGAGACAGCTTAAGTGCTATATTACTTTGCTAAAAAAATAATTCTTGCATGTCCTCAAAAAATATTCCACAAAATCAACAAATGTTCACTGCCTAAACTGTGAGAAAAATCTGCACAATAACCTGCAATTATATGTCAGTTCACCAAATCCTGAGCTAGGTCGCCATTTGTTACGATCGGGTCTCGTATAAATCAGTGGCTCTTATACATTGGACTAGACTGGCATAAATGCAACAACGGAAATGCTAGATCCAACCCCTGATATATAATCCCGTCGAACAAAGAACACATTATACCCTCCAGAGTTATATCTGCGATAGCGGGGTATCTTAACTCTCAGTATCTATGTGCTTCTACTATAGGCTGATGTTCTCTGAAACAGCCTATTACCTATAACATATGGTTGCTTAGTTATGGTACACAGGGAAAAGATAGTTAACTTAATTAAATCACAAGCGTGATCTAATGCAAACAAGAAGAAGGTTTACTTAACGTTACTTTAATCAATAATATCTGTCACTCCTTTATGAAAGAAAGTGTTGTAAAGTTCTCAAGCACCGAACAAGGAATCTTCTGAATAATGTCGGATGCTACTAAGAAGAACGTATCGGAAATGGAACCACAAAATAGCAGGAGGCAGGACAATGCACATGTAGGCTAAATACACAAAAAGGCTGGACATATAATGTTATTGGACACAAGAATCTTATAAGCGGTGCAACTGTAATAATACGCTCGCCACGAAAAAGTAGTACTCCTATTAACAAAACCGGTCTATGCTGGTTGTGTCTCTCTACAGCAACCTAGACCTCAAAATGCTTGTGTAAAAATAATGGGTATGCATAAAAGAGTATATGATCTAATCCAGCTAATGTCTACCCGGGTTAACAAAGTCTAGCTGGGATGCGCAAAGGTACAGAATTCTGGTGGAGCAAGGCAGCTCCTAGCCTAGTGTGGACCTTGGGTCTGTGCGGCCTGATTACGTTAATATGAAGGGGTGCTCTCTTGAGGATTCTCAATCACAAGTATCGAGTATCCTCCTGGCGACCCTCAAAAGTAAAAGCAAATAGAGTTAGAACAGTGTTGGGTGGATTAGGCAAGCAGCCCTCACACACTACACAGTCTAAACTCCAAGGTACACAGACAAAAGATCCACCCAGGTAACCCACAGAATCCGTAGTGTCGTGTAGCTCAAAAGTAGCCTACACACTTTGAAAATACCAACAGCAAGGTACCTGATCCCTAGTCTAGCATTATTTAACCCTGTAGAAACATTAGTGATTGATGGAGACAGTCTGAGCAATACAATCTCCCAAAAAGACAATGACTATCTTCAACCTTAATCTAGTACATAAGAAATGTGAGATCCAGCATATAATACAGTCTGGCCACCAATTCAAGGTGTGGATGCAGAGAACCAGAGGGGATTTGATATTAATAAAAGGTGAGGAAGTAGTGGAAATGATAGAGGAAGTAGGAGAGACAGATTCCAAGACAAGAGTGTGGGACAGTTCAAGGGAGATGCTTAGAGTATGCTGTATGGGAAGGATCTGACAAGGATATTCCCTTGGACCTCCTGGCTGGAGTCCCAGTTCGCAAGAATGGCACGAGGGCGCGCGACAGTCACCCAGTAAGCAGCCGCGTAGTAGGCAGTGTTAGGCAGGAGGCAACAAATCCCGCGAGGTCTATGTAAGGGGGCCAGTCACGCGCCGCACTCACTACCAAGTCACACCACCTTGTCTCTCTCTCTCTCCCTATCCCGCTCGCCTTCCCATCATTGAACCACTTAACACAATACTTTCAATTGACTAAATAAAATAGAAAGGATTGTGACAGACGAAAATAAAGAACAGTTCTGAACTGTCTGCAACACAAGCTTTCTCGAGAAGGAAAGTACACAATGATAGGTAGACTGTAGCTATATTCTCTGCCCTGGCGAGTCCTAGCGAGTAAGCCATGCGGATATGGGGGAAGCGGTGAGCGTCACACCATCCATATACAGTATACAGTAAACAACCACGGGGACATCACACACCCCTGTTTCAAACCAACATTCTTTGTTTAATGTTCTTATATTTTTGTATCCTTGCAGTTCAAGTTTCTCTATTTTTTTTTTTTTTTTTTTTTTTTTACGCAGGAAGAACTTGTGGGAGCTAAAGTGTTAATTGATATAGTATATACCCCTTTGAATTCCTAGATATCCTTCCTAAGTAACCTGTATACAATCGTCTAATGATAGCCAGAATAAACTGTGAAAATAAGCCATGATCTTCAAAGGGATAATCAATATATTTCTTAATAATAGTCTCTACTTCCTAGCCTATGTGTTCACGAGTTGAGCCATGTATGACTTTAATGTCGTTTTTCTGGGCCCTCTTCTTCCTCATGTTTAGCCCCATTATTTTTTTCAGATTTTATGACGTTCGGCTCATTAGTTTGACGATTTTAAAACCTTTCACCCCATTTATTTGTCAATATTAAGACTGTTCGCGTCATTTAGGTGTCGATGTTTTCCTGGCGAGCGATAGCGAGCCTGTAATATAAGAGGAAAAGCCGGGACATTTTGCTATCGAAAAATGTACAAATTTATCTTGGCGTGTTTTTTTTTTTTTTTTTTTTTTTTAATGTTTTTTTTTTTATTTCTTGTATTGTTGGAGGTCTTGGGAGGAAACTATTAAAATATATAAAAACAAAATATATAAATGAGCAAATATATAAAATGCACAAATATATACCCTAGCCTCCCCCTTAAGGAGGATGATTTATTTATTGGTCGATATACAATATATACATATTTCTTTTAGTTTTCTCCCTAGACCTCCATCGAGCTAAAACAAAACTAAAAAAATACCCAAGATAAACTTGTACATATTTCGGTAGAAATGTGTCATGGCCAAAGGCCGGTTCCTCCTAAATTACAGGTTCGCTTTCACTCGCCAGCAAAGAAATAGACACCTAAATGGCGCGAACGGTCTTAATATTGACAAAGGAATGGGGCGACAGGTCTTATAATCGCCAAACTAATGGGCCGAACGTCTTAAAATTTCATAACTAAAACTAAGCATGATTGGGAAAGGGGTCCGGAAAAAGCTACTACCTCCCCCTTACCCTTAATAACTTATCCTAGTCTGGTATTTTCTAACTAAATTAAACTCAACTACTCCAGCAGAATATATGATAAAGGGGGTAGTGCTTGGGTTTTGGTCTATATATTTATTTATTTATATATTTTTGAGTTTCCTCGCTATACCTCCGTCAAGCTTAGAAAAACACCCCCTAGACCCCCTGTCAAGATAGATTTGTACATATTTCGGTAGAAAAAAAATCCGGCCGAAGGCCGGTTCCTTCTAAAATTAGAGGCTCGCTATCGCTCGCCAGGAAAAAATCGACACGACACGTAAAGGGCACGAAAGGTCTTAATATTGATACAAATATGAGGCGAAAGGTCTCAAAATCGTCAAACTAACGGAACGAACGTCTTAATACCTCAAAACTAATATGCTAAACATGAGGGAGAAGGGGGTCCAGGAAAAGCGAGTAGTACCCCCTTAAGGGGGATGAAACAGGCCACCATCTGATCAAGTACAGTGAACAGTTTGGGATAAGTCTGTCTTTGTTTTGTTCTAACTATAGGCGTGGGTCTCTGGGTATTTCTCCTGGGCGACCTAGATGTGTGTAAGATTTTATGTTTTGTTTTGTTTTTCTGATGTGTTGTGATGTCCCTATTCGGGCTCTGTCTCGAGTTAGCCACCCCTATAACAAAAAAAAAAATGGAAAACTGGGGAAGGTGCCAGAGTATAAACTGTACATACATACATACATAGTCCATTCATTATAGGTAGGCCAGAAACCATGACTCCTAGCCTCTGTAACTCAAAAGGGGCTAGAGCAAATGAGCTGTAAAATGCTACACCTATTTCTTGGGTGAAGCTTCCCAATTGGTAGAAATTTTATCTCGATTACTTATGCCGTGTTTGAGTTATATAGGATAATAGTCAAAATTTCTGTCCTATTTACAATGGACAGACTATAGTACTACTGCTGGTATTTATGCTGATAATGTTGATGAGGGTAGGATGGCTAATATTTACACATAAAATAAATTCATAGACTTGTTTACTTATGTAGTGATATAGTTTTTGTTTTTAATTATGTCTGGAAATAACACGATAACTATACATAACGCTAATATGATAACTCGTCGAAGTGAATGTCTATTATGTAATTTAAGAGTAAGTATAACAAATGAGAGAGAGAGAGAGTATGTGTGTGTGTTTGTGTGTGTGTGTATGTGAGGTTAGGTATGTTAGGTTAGGTTAAGTTTTATCTAGACAGTTTTCTTTAGGTTTAAAAATAAAAAAGAATACTCTTAAACATACATAATTAACGTTTGTACTGATAAACACACTACCGCTTGGGTGTGTGTGTGTGTGTGTGTGTGTGTGTGTATCTGTGAAAGAGAGAGAGAGAGCTATGTCTATGTCTATGAGGGATGATGAGAGGGTCCAGTCTTGGGTAAGAGGGAGGAGAATTATTCCAAGTTAAATTGCTGTAGTAATTTATTCCAAGAGAGAAACTTTCCGAAAATTGGATTAGCTCTGAAGGGTACATATGGAGGGCGGGTCGGCAGGTGACAGGGAGGGGGGGGGGGGGGGGGGGGGGGCGGGTAATAGAGAGGGGGAGAGTAAAAGTAAAGTTAAGTTAACATTAACTGAACAGCATCTGGTTCGACGTCTTCGGGGTTATTATGGTATTTTGTTTAATTACTATGGAGGGTTTTTCTTTTTTATGGTTGTTTTAGAGCAATGCATCTTAGTTTGTCACCCTAGGCTTTAAAAAATGCCCATTCTGACTCCCTTTAAGCTATATTTGTAATGTTTTCTATAGAAAAATATCCTCGCTAAAGGCCAATTTCTTCTAAGTTGCAGGCTTGCTATCCTTTGCCATGGTAAATAATCAAAACCTGAATGGGGTGAAGCTTCTAGTTGTCAATGGGGTGATACATCTTATAATATCCAAACTAATGTAGAGAAACAGAAAAGATCCAAAAAGACCAAAATAAGATTAAGGGGCTTAACCACGGCGCCCATCTCCATATCATAGTCCTTTATAGCCTATGGTGGATAGGTCGGGTGGTATATTGAACCTGGTACACAGAGGCTACTGAATATATTCCTCGTTACCACATCTTATATGCAGGGTGTCGCACTAAAGTAGAGTCCATTCTTTATAGTTTGTATCTACTATACAGTATATAGGGCACTTTCTTTATAGTTTGTATCTACTATACAGTATATAGGGCACTTTCTTTATAGTTTGTATCTACTATACAGTATATAGGGCACTTTCTTTATAGTTTGTATCTACTATACAGTATATAGGGCACTTTCTTTATAGTTTGTATCTACTATACAGTATATAGGGCACTTTCTTTATAGTTTGTATCTACTATACAGTATATAGGGCACTTTCTTTATAGTTTGTATCTACTATACAGTATATAGGGCACTTTCTTTATAGTTTGTATCTACTATACAGTATATAGGGCACTTTCTTTATAGTTTGTATCTACTATACAGTATATAGGGCACTTTCTTTATAGTTTGTATCTACTATACAGTATATAGGGCACTTTCTTTATAGTTTGTATCTACTATACAGTATATAGGGCACTTTCTTTATAGTTTGTATCTACTATACAGTATATAGGGCACTTTCTTTATAGTTTGTATCTACTATACAGTATATAGGGCACTTTCTTTATAGTTTGTATCTACTATACAGTATATAGGGCACTTTCTTTATAATTTGTATCTACTATACAGTATATAGGGCACTTTCTTTATAGTTTGTATCTACTATACAGTATATAGGGCACTTTCTTTATAGTTTGTATCTACTATACAGTATATAGGGCACTTTCTTTATAGTTTGTATCTACTATACAGTATATAGGGCACTTTCTTTATAGTTTGTATCTACTATACAGTATATAGGGCACTTTCTTTATAGTTTGTATCTACTATACAGTATATAGGGCACTTTCTTTATAGTTTGTATCTACTATACAGTATATAGGGCACTTTCTTTATAGTTTGTATCTACTATACAGTATATAGGGCACTTTCTTTATAGTTTGTATCTACTATACAGTATATAGGGCACTTTCTTTATAGTTTGTATCTACTAACAGTATATAGGGCACTTTCTTTATAGTTTGTATCTACTATACAGTATATAGGGCACTTTCTTTATAGTTTGTATCTACTATACAGTATATAGGGCACTTTCTTTATAGTTTGTATCTACTATACAGTATATAGGGCACTTTCTTTATAGTTTGTATCTACTATACAGTATATAGGGCACTTTCTTTATAGTTTGTATCTACTATACAGTATATAGGGCACTTTCTTTATAGTTTGTATCTACTATACAGTATATAGGGCACTTTCTTTATAGTTTGTATCTACTATACAGTATATAGGGCACTTTCTTTATAGTTTGTATCTACTATACAGTATATAGGGCACTTTCTTTATAGTTTGTATCTACTATACAGTATATAGGGCACTTTCTTTATAGTTTGTATCTACTATACAGTATATAGGGCACTTTCTTTATAGTTTGTATCTACTATACAGTATATAGGGCACTTTCTTTATAGTTTGTATCTACTATACAGTATATAGGGCACTTTCTTTATAGTTTGTATCTACTATACAGTATATAGGGCACTTTCTTTATAGTTTGTATCTACTATACAGTATATAGGGCACTTTCTTTTATAGTTTGTATCTACTATACAGTATATAGGGCACTTTCTTTATAGTTTGTATCTACTATACAGTATATAGGGCACTTCTTTATAGTTTGTATCTACTATACAGTATATAGGGCACTTTCTTTATAGTTTGTATCTACTATACAGTATATAGGGCACTTTCTTTATAGTTTGTATCTACTATACAGTATATAGGGCACTTTCTTTATAGTTTGTATCTACTATACAGTATATAGGGCACTTTCTTTATAGTTTGTATCTACTATACAGTATATAGGGCACTTTCTTTATAGTTTGTATCTACTATACAGTATATAGGGCACTTTCTTTATAGTTTGTATCTACTATACAGTATATAGGGCACTTTCTTTATAGTTTGTATCTACTATACAGTATATAGGGCACTTTCTTTATAGTTTGTATCTACTATACAGTATATAGGGCACTTTCTTTATAGTTTGTATCTACTATACAGTATATAGGGCACTTTCTTTATAGTTTGTATCTACTATACAGTATATAGGGCACTTCTTTATAGTTTGTATCTACTATACAGTATATAGGGCACTTTCTTTATAGTTTGTATCTACTATACAGTATATAGGGCACTTTCTTTATAGTTTGTATCTACTATACAGTATATAGGGCACTTTCTTTATAGTTTGTATCTACTATACAGTATATAGGGCACTTTCTTTATAGTTTGTATCTACTATACAGTATATAGGGCACTTTCTTTATAGTTTGTATCTACTATACAGTATATAGGGCACTTTCTTTATAGTTTGTATCTACTATACAGTATATAGGGCACTTTCTTTATAGTTTGTATCTACTATACAGTATATAGGGCACTTTCTTTATAGTTTGTTATCTACTATACAGTATATAGGGCATTTCTTTATAGTTTGTATCTACTATACAGTATATAGGGCACTTTCTTTATAGTTTGTATCTACTATACAGTATATAGGGCACTTTCTTTATAGTTTGTATCTACTATACAGTATATAGGGCACTTTCTTTATAGTTTGTATCTACTATACAGTATATAGGGCACTTTCTTTATAGTTTGTATCTACTATACAGTATATAGGGCACTTTCTTTATAGTTTGTATCTACTATACAGTATATAGGGCACTTCTATAGTTTGTATCTACTATACAGTATATAGGGCACTTTCTTTATAGTTTGTATCTACTATACAGTATATAGGGCACTTTCTTTATAGTTGTATCTACTATACAGTATATAGGGCACTTTCTTTATAGTTTGTATCTACTATACAGTATATAGGGCACTTCTTTATAGTTTGTATCTACTATACAGTATATAGGGCACTTTCTTTATAGTTTGTATCTACTATACAGTATATAGGGCACTTTCTTTATAGTTTGTATCTACTATACAGTATATAGGGCACTTTCTTATAGTTTGTATCTACTATACAGTATATAGGGCACTTTCTTTATAGTTTGTATCTACTATACAGTATATAGGGCACTTTCTTTATAGTTTGTATCTACTATACAGTATATAGGGCAGTTTCTTTATAGTTTGTATCTACTATACAGTATATAGGGCACTTTCTTTATAGTTTGTATCTACTATACAGTATATAGGCACTTCTTTATAGTTTGTATCTCCTATAACAGTATATAGGGCACTTTCTTTATAGTTTGTATCTACTATACAGTATATAGGGCACTTTCTTTATAGTTTGTATCTACTATACAGTATATAGGGCACTTTCTTTATAGTTTGTATCTACTATACAGTATATAGGGCACTTTCTTTATAGTTTGTATCTACTATACCGTATATAGGGGACTTTCTTTACCGCTTGTATCTACTATACAGTATATAGGGCACTTTCTTTATAGTGTGTATCTACTATACAGTATATAGGGCACTTTCTTTATAGTTTGTATCTACTATACAGTATATAGGCACTTTCTTTATAGTTTGTATCTACTATACAGTATTATAGGGCACTTTCTTTATAGTTTGTATCTACTATACAGTATATAGGGCACTTTCTTTATAGTTTTGTATCTACTATACAGTATATAGGGCACTTTCTTTATAGTTTGTATCTACTATACAGTATATAGGGCACTTTCTTTATAGTTTGTATCTACTATACAGTATATAGGGCACTTTCTTATAGTTTGTATCTACTATACAGTATATAGGGCACTTTCTTTATAGTTTGTATCTACTATACAGTATATAGGGCACTTTCTTTATAGTTTGTATCTACTATACAGTATATAGGGCACTTTCTTTATAGTTTGTATCTACTATACAGTATATAGGGCACTTTCTTTATAGTTTGTATCTACTATACAGTATATAGGGCACTTTCTTTATAGTTTGTATCTACTATACAGTATATAGGGCACTTTCTTTATAGTTTGTATCTACTATACAGTATATAGGGCACTTTCCTTTATAGTTGTATCTACTATACAGTATATAGGGCACTTTCTTTATAGTTTGTATCTACTATACAGTATATAGGGCACTTCTTTATAGTTTGTATCTACTATACAGTATATAGGGCACTTTCTTTATAGTTTGTATCTACTATACAGTATATAGGGCACTTTCTTTATAGTTTGTATCTACTACAGTATATAGGGCACTTTCTTTATAGTTTGTATCTACTATACAGTATATAGGGCACTTTCTTTATAGTTTGTATCTACTATACAGTATATAGGGCACTTTCTTTATAGTTTGTATCTACTATACAGTATATAGGGCACTTTCTTTATAGTTTGTATCTACTATACAGTATATAGGGCACTTTCTTTATAGTTTGTATCTACTATACAGTATATAGGGGCACTTTCTTTATAGTTGTGTATCTACTATACAGTATATAGGGCACTTTCTTTATAGTTTGTATCTACTATACAGTATATAGGGCACTTTCTTTATAGTTTGTATCTACTATACAGTATATAGGGCACTTTCTTTATAGTTTGTATCTACTATACAGTATATAGGGCACTTTCTTTATAGTTTGTGTATCTACTATACAGTTATATAGGGCACTTCTTTATAGTTTGTATCTACTATACAGTATATAGGGCACTTTCTTTATAGTTTGTATCTACTATACAGTATATAGGGCACTTTCTTTATAATTTGTATCTACTATACAGTATATAGGGCACTTCTTTATAGTTTGTATCTACTATACAGTATATAGGGCACTTTCTTTATAGTTTGTATCTACTATACAGTATATAGGCCACTTTTCTTTATAGTTGTATCTACTATACAGTATATAGGGCACTTTCTTTATAGTTTGTATCTACTATACAGTATATAGGGCACTTTCTTTATAGTTTGTATCTACTATACAGTATATAGGGCACTTTCTTTATAGTTTGTATCTACTATACAGTATATAGGGCACTTTCTTTATAGTTTGTATCTACTATACAGTATATAGGGCACTTTCTTTATAGTTTGTATCTACTATACAGTATATAGGGCACTTTCTTTATAGTTTGTATCTACTATACAGTATATAGGGCACTTTCTTTATAGTTTGTATCTACTATACAGTATATAGGGCACTTTCTTTATAGTTTTGTATCTACTATACAGTATATAGGGCACTTTCTTTATAGTTTGTATCTACTATACAGTATATAGGGCACTTTCTTTATAGTTTGTATCTACTATACAGTATATAGGGCACTTTCTTTATAGTTTGTATCTACTATACAGTATATAGGGCACTTTCTTTGAGTATGTCTATCTGTCTGTTAACGAACTACTCCCTCATTTTTCAAGATGGAGAACCCATACTTGGCATGCATACTAAGGAGGTGCCAGAATAGGTCTTAGGCGAACACAATATTGTATCCTCAACCCCCGGGTGGAGGACAGCCCATACTTCGATTTACCCCACCTCCATCTAACTGCAATAATTTTGCCATGTTCTTATAAAGATAATATCATTCTGCAAGTTACAACATTATTATAGACATAATTATTAGTTCACTTTGGACCAGTTGGAAACTATGTGACATGGAAGAGTCCATTACAACGATGCAGGGGAAGACACTACATAAAACCTTCAATATCTTTTTAACGTTTGAAATTTGGACTTTTTGTTATTGAACTTGTTATGCTTTTAATGCCTTGTTTTAATTGTTCCCAAAGTTATTATCTTTCCTCCTGGGACACCCTGTATACCTGGATCAGTTGTCATAATAGTCCAAACATTCAAGGTTTGTATTCATCGCTAGGTGAACAAAGGCACCTAGTATTAGGAGTTTTGTCTTACCCGGGATTCGAACCTGGTCCTCTCAGCTGTGAACCGAACGCACTAACCAATGCGTTACACACACACACACACACACACACACACACACACACACACACACACACAGTATCGTTGTAGGTGGAGTAGCAGTTATGTATAATGCAGTGGCATGAATTAGGGCAGGAGTCGTATGGATGAGTGGCTGTAGAAGGAGTAGGAGTGGAAGTAGTGGCAGTAACTGAAGGAGTGACGGGAGATGTTTGGCGTTAATACAGACATACATACATACGGGTTTAACCCTTGTTTGGTGGTGCCCGACTTAAGGCGGTTCGAGAACCAAGACCTAAAGAGCGGGACCCGACTTAAGTCCAATGCGATGTTGAGCACATAATCAGCTCTGAGAGAGAGTCCGAGCAGTGGGAGGAGCGCGGGCGGGCTCTGACCGTTCGGCACGGCACCCGTACCGCGACTAGTCCCACCTCCACACCCATCTACATCCACTGCCTCCCTAGACAGGGAATTATGTAAGGAAATTACCGTATTGTAGGGTATTTGTACTCGCGTTGCAACATCGTTGCAAGACAACCCTGCGGTCGTACATGGATGGTTCAGGTGTCATTGGAAAGCTCAATTATCGCCTTTTCAAGGACACATAATTGTATTACGCTCTGGCTCTTGTTTATGCATGAAAAAGAGCATGGAATGAAGCTCGTTTAGGGTAAATCTGCCCGCTTGGCAGGTAGTAGCGATAAAAAACTAGCCGCTCGACGAGCGTTAAAGACCGCAACCATCCACAGTGAATGTGGCTTCCATGGTACAATCACAGTACTGCATACAGTGCACAGCAATCATAACACTGTGGCTACAGTCTTTACTGCAGCACAGTACAACAAAGTCTTGCCATGTTATCACTGTGGCTGATGTTGGAATAGTGCTAACAGTGTCTCAGCAGAACTCAATAAAGTCCCCCTGAAGCACTTTCACCTGGCAAAATCGCACCACACCAGCCTTAACCGTGCTACAATAAGGCAGTAACAAGAAATCATCGTAACTGCTACAGAGGCTGATTGCACCACCAAAATGGCGGACGGTGGACCGCTGCATCCCTACGCCATAAGTAGAAGATGAATAGTAGTAAAGTAATGGAACAATATGATTCGGTGACAGACTGTGCAAAGCCAAGTCTGGTTTATTTGACAATTTTGGAATATGCGTTCGTTTAATTGACCTAGACTTTTACTATTTATCTTGAAATATTACATATATGTTGTTTTAATTTGCTCAGTATTGTGTATGAGTAAAAGTCATATATCCAGCAAATTTGCTCAAATTAGCAAATTATATTTAAATTAAAAATAACATTTGACCTGTGACCTTGACAATTTAGTAAATATATATTTTTTGTTTGTAATTCGTGTTTCACATTTACATGTGACCTAGGTATACATATGACAACCATGGTGAAGTTCTATTAGTGTGTGTGTATATGTGTGTGTGTATGTGTGTGTGTGTGTATGTGTGTGTGTGTGTGTGTGTGTGTGTTTATGTGTGTGTATGTGTGTGTGTGTAAGTGATGAAGTAATGGCTGACGATCGTAGAGCATGATTCCCATGATATCCATTGAAATGTGTATCAAACCTTTAGTATGTTAGCCGTTTTAAATACATATACTTGTAAAATTTGATAGTTACTTGTACTATGTACTACGTAAAATACCAGTTAATGAAAAAGGCTATATATGTAAACAAAATGCGAAACAACAAGGCTTCTTGAACTATACCGTTACCCAAGGTCCATATAAAGTAATGACGACCATAGCCACCCGCCTCCATATCTGGGATCCCTCTCCTTAAACAACAAGGACTCTCGAACTATACCGTTACCCAAGGTCCATATAAAGTAATGACGACCATAGTCACCCGCCTCCATATCTGGGATCCCTCTCCTAAAACAACAAGGACTCTGGAACTATACCGTTACCCAAGGTCCATATAAAGTAATGACGACCATAGCCACCCGCCTCCATATCTGGGATCCCTCTCCTTAAACAACAAGGACTCTGGAACTATACCGTTACCCAAGGTCCATATAAAGTAATGACGACCATAGCCACCCGCCTCCATATCTGGGATCCCTCTCCTTAAACAACAAGGACTCTGGAACTATACCGTTACCCAAGGTCCATATAAACTAATGACGACCATAGTCGCCGGCCTCCATATCTGGGATCCCTCTCCTTAAACAACAAGGACTCTCGAACTATACCGTTACCCAAGGTCCATATAAAGTAATGACGACCATAGTCACCCGCCTCCATATCTGGGATCCCTCTCCTTAAACAACAAGGACTCTGGAACTATACCGTTACCCAAGGTCCATATAAAGTAATGACGACCATAGCCACCCGCCTCCATATCTGGGATCCCTCTCCTTAAACAACAAGGACTCTGGAACTATACCGTTACCCAAGGTCCATATAAAATATGACGACCATAGCCCCCGCCTCCATATCTGGGATCCCTCTCCTTAAACAACAAGGACTCTGGAACTATACCGTTACCCAAGGTCCATATAAAGTAATGACGACCATAGCCACCCGCCTCCATATCTGGGATCCCTCTCCTTAAACAACAAGGACTCTGGAACTATTCCGTTACCCAAGGACCATAGCCACCCACCTCCATATCTGGGATCCCTCTCCTTAAACAACAAGGACTCTGGAACTATACCATTACCCAAGGTCCATATAAAGTAATGACGACCATAGCCACCCGCCTCCATATCTGGGATCCCTCTCCTTAAACAACAAGGACTCTGGAACTATACCGTTACCCAAGGTCCATATAAACTAATGACGACCATAGTCGCCCGCCTCCATATCTGGGATCCCTCTCCTTAAACAACAAGGACTCTGGAACTATACCGTTACCCAAGGTCCATATAAAGTAATGACGACCATAGCCACCCGCCTCCATATCTGGGCTCTCTCTCCTTAAACATCAAGGACTCTGGAACTATACCGTTACCCAAGGTCCATATAAAGTAATGACGACCATAGCCACCCGCCTCCATATCTGGGATCCCTCTCCTTAAACAACAAGGACTCTGGAACTATTCCGTTACCCAAGGTCCATATAAAGTAATGACGACCATAGCCACCCGCCTCCATATCTGGGATTCCTCTCCTTAAACAACAAGGACTCTGGAACTATACCGTTACCCAAGGTCCATATAAAGTAATGACGACCATAGCCACCCACCTCCATATCTGGGATCCCTCTCCTTAAACATCAAGGACTCTGGAACTATACCGTTACCCAAGGTTCATATAAAGTAATGACGACCATAGCCACCCGCCTCCATATCTGGGATCCTTCTCCTTAAACAACAAGGACCTTGGAACTATACCCGTTACCCAAGGTCCATATAAAGTAATGACGACCATAGTCACCCGCCACTATATCTGGGATCCCTCTCCTTAAACACCAAGGACTCTGGAACTATACCGTTACCCAAGGTCCATATAAAGGAATGACGACCATAGTCACCCGCCTCCATATCTGGGATCCCTCTCCTTAAACACCAAGGATTCTGAACTATACCGTTACCCAAGGTCCATATAAAGTAATGACGACCATAGCCACCCGCCTCCATATCTGGGATCCCTCTCCTTAAACACCAAGGACTCTGGAACTATACCGTTACCCAAGGTCCATATAAACTAATGACGACCATAGCCACCCGCCTCCATATCTGGGATCCCTCTCCTTAAACACCCCACGATTTTTTCCGTCAATGGTTTACGGGCAATTGTTGTATGGCAGCTTCAAGTGTAGTGCACAACAATTCAACGATATCTACCTTCTATCTAGTTTCCGATTCTAATGCGAAAGAGCCTCAAAATAGTAAGAGAAAAAAAAACGTTGCTCTCCGAAAATTGCCGGAAAATGTGCTCGTATGACACCGCCTTTATATTTGTATTCTCTCCTTACACAGCCAATGACCCTCCAGTTCTGAAAAAGAGTTACTGTCTCTGACTCTGTGTTATGGCTTTTGCGTCCTCTCTGTTCTAAAACAAATATTCACCCTTTGAAGTTTGTGACATATTTTGATAGTTTATTATGGTTATCATTAGACGATTTTAGGCTGCTTAGGACGGATCTGTGGGAATGATAAGGGTAGGCTAAAGACTATCTCAATTTACTGACTGACTTCCATATACCATTCCTAATCAGAATATAATCGTCTAATAATAGCCAGAAAACAGACAAAATACCAGCTTTATCGGATATTGAAAGGTTTGATACAGTGCTGAATACTGACGTTATTACTGAACACAAATACTATACCCTGTTATAAATAGATAGACAGAAATCGCGAACCCGATCCTCTGTCACTCAAAAAGAGCCATATACTGTAATTGTCAACCTCCCTGGCTGACCTTCCCAATGGTATAAAAATCGCTAGATTACTCTATCATTTGTATCTAGAGGTTAATGTTAAAGAGTTTTGGCCTACTTATTTGGAGGTTATTTTGGTATAGTATAACACTGAACACATATGACTATGAATAAAATGTATGCAAGTGTAATACTGAACACATCCAGTTTTGTATAAGCAGTTACTGTCTCTCACTCTGGTCTATAGTGTAGTTCTGCATCTTCCTTGTCACTATAAAAACATGAATATACTGTATTACTGGATACATCACGTTTTATTACTCTATGCTATTTTTATTGAAGGTGGCTGTGCACTTATGACTATTGTTTATGTTTCTAAGAATGAAAGATGAATTTCTTTAGCAGCTGAGTTATCTACACTTATTTAGGAAAAACAATCGGTGTATTTTATTAAACAGTAACTGTCCCTCACTCCCGTTTATGGCATAGTTCCCCGTCCTTGTAGTTTTTGCAACATAAATTTATGAATTATTTAATGAGTATTATATAGTTTATGTTATAACATTCTTTAGCAGGTTAGTACGGTAGTATCAACATTTTTCGACAGCATACCCATTATCATCAATATCTTAACATCAACATACGTCAACAAATTAGTGTGTTTGCATGAGAATTCTTCAATATTCTAACACGTTTACGACATCATTCAATGATAGTTTATCGGGGTAGTATGAGCACACTTCAAGAACATATCACGTTATTATGAGTATCCCTGAACAGTACATCACACTAGTATCGACACACTCTACAAACAGGTCACGTGATGGGGGTATCACGGCAGCATGAGTTACTCCGACAGTCTATCACCATCATTGTTTCCACAGTATCCAGAAGGTTATTGTATGAGCATTACTGTGTGAGCCTGTTATACTGGTGGTCCGAGGCAGCCCCTAAGCCCCGTACAAGGCCCTGGTAATAGTGGGATTATGGCATCAGTCCCACTACAACAACCTCTATATAGGGCCTCTCTCGGTAGTGCTGCTATGTGAGAGAGAGAGAGAGAGACTTACGCAGATACTCAGACCACACAGACCTTGCGGTCCCTACTAGAGGGTCCGGCCTTAATACTCGTAGACAGAGAAGAATATGACAGTAAATTAGTAGTAGTTTTTTTTCCCCGAGTTGCAAGTTTTTTTAGCAGCACCCCCACTCTGTGAGTGGATAACCACTAGTAAAGCGATACATACTACTCAAAGAGCCATTATACCACTGAAACAACAGCATCGTCGTCTGTTTACATTCATATTTGTGACTAATGCAAAAACAGTACAATAATTATTATGTTACCTCCACCAACCGACTTTACTCCTAAATTCAATTAATGAAATCAACAAATACATGTGGCAGTCCAGGGATTCGAACCTAGGATGCTCACACCGAAATTCAGTGCATTTATCCATTGCGCTACGAAAAACACCGGTCATATGCTTAGTTACATCCATGGATATTAACCCTTTGAGTACCAGGGACGTCCTTTTCATCATATTCTGGCGACTATTAGATGATATTATTCAGCTCGGGAAGGCCCTCTAGCTATGATAAGGCTTCAAACTATTTCAACCAACCCTTTTAACTACCACAGATCCTTCTCGAGCTGCATAATATCGTTTAAATATAGCTAGAATAATATATAACACACGTCACTGGTACTCAAGGGGTTAATGTCTAAGTCAGCTGAGTTTACACAGCGGACAAGCATACATAATTAATGTATATATTGAAACCTGTATATGTTGAGGGTTTGTGGCCGATTTAATGAAAACAATCATATGCAGAACACTAATAATGCAACTTGGGCCTATTTTACTAATCACAAGACCAGAACCTACCTAAATAATAACTCGTATGGCTTACACTCATATTGCATATTGTTGTGTTATTATACTGTAGTTTCCTCATTTGCTTTGGTACATGTGCTGTGTATTATAATGCTCATGATTATTGGCTTTTTTGAAAGACGTGACATTTAGACGAATTTCTTATGGCTTGATTTCAAATAAAGCACTGCAAATATATTTAAATCATATGAGGGACACTGTACATATTTGTCATGCATCAATGGATGTAGAAGTAATAGTTAGCTGAATATGACGATTACAAACTTAATGTAACTAACATAAATAACTACAACAAATTTAATACAATAGTGGTACAACACATAATAATACAATCATATGAGGGGAACTGTTCATACCGGTATTCTTCATTACATCAATGGTTATTGAGGTCATAGTTAGTTAAGCCACCTCGCTTTTTTTCTCTTGCTCTCCCTCTCTCTTTGGCTTGTATCCATTCGGCCCCATTCAGTCTACTGTTTTAAGACGTTTAGACCCATCCAGGTGTCAATATTTTCCTGGCGAGCGGTAGCGAGCCAACATATACTGTATGTATATATTTGTTTTGACAGCAAACTAAATTTGTACATTTCTCGATAGAAAAATGTCTTCGATGAAGTCGGATTTCTCCAAACAATGTTGGCTCACTATCACTCGCCAGGAAGAAATCGATACCTGGATGGGGATAAACGTCTTAAAACATTTGGTTGATGGGGCCGAATGGATATAAGCCAGGGAAAAAGAGAAAAGGAGAGAAAGATAAAAAAAAAGCCGTTGACCCTAACCCTTAAGTGCGGCGGACTTAATCCGCCTCCAATTTGCAGCAAGTTTAGGAGCATTATTATGCTTTTAAAGGGTTAAAATCGAGTGCAAATGGCGGGAGCGCGCGAGCCAGACAGCCGACTCTCAGGGCTTACTGTCCCGCATAACTCATGTTCTCGAGAGGCCGCAGTAGCCATGAGCATAGCTGGGAAAAATATGCCGGTACGCTAAAACTCCCATGTTAGTATCACTGTCAACCACGAGTGCTACGTAGCTCATTCTGGTCTCATTTTGAAGATTTTAGCGCCTAGTTTTTTGCTGAATACATTTCTGTTCATGCAGATACTTGATTTATCATTCAGGAGGGCCTGAATATGCACAAATAAGCCCAAAAAACCCCGCTAGACAAGGGTTAAATAAAGTGGAGAGAGCGAGAGCAAGCATATATGTATATATGTGAGTGTGTGTGGGCTAAGGAGTATGTGGGTTAAGGAGATGGGCTGATCCTGTCAGAGTGGGGGTTGAGCGTCCCCTGCCTCCCAGAGCTCAACCTCACTTTATCTCATGCTAAATATGTTTCAATACTTTTGATGTAGTTAATGGATTTCTTCTTCGATATCCGACAACAAAATGTGACTTCCCCAATTTGAACTAAGTGATTTTGTCTACTCTACTTCTGACTACAAAATTGACTTCCCGAATTTGTTAACCCCCTGATTTTGACTATTTCATTAGTACTATACTACTTTTTCTTTTAGGGCAAACAATCTACACCAGGTATTATAGAGATAGCCGGTTTGCCACAGTTATAACAGAAAACCGATTACGGCGGATGGCTGGGGCCTGATGAAGTCCATCCGCTTCTCTATTTTGTCTTGGGGTGGGTGTTTGACTGTCTCTCTATATTTTTCATATATCTGTGTTAATTTCAACTCTTTTCACATGTGTGTGTGTGATTCTGTGTTTGTGTGTGTTTCCAATTAATATTGCGCATTTTACACATACATACCATACACACACGTTATGAAATCCTTGAAGTTTATTATCTTATGTAAACAACTCCGGTCAATGTAAACATATACAAGTGGTTGTGAGATTAAACTTTCCAATACACCCACACACACTTACTTATTCTCTCTAGTTTCGTCTCCTCTCACTCTCCCCTTATCCTCACTCACTCTCACTCACTCACTCACTCACTCACTCACTCACTCACTCACTCACTCACTCACTCACTCACTCACTCACTCACTCACTCACTCACTCACTCACTCACTCGCTCGCTTACTCTCCCCTCCCCCCTCTCTCATCTCCGCCCATCACTGTTAATACCACTCATTAAGGTAACTAGACTACTGAGGACCAGCAATCATTAGTAATACCATGATCCCTCTTTAATGTTCCGCCTCCTGACAAGTCCCAATGAAAACCTTATGTAGTTAGGGTATGGAGGAATTTGACATTATTAAGGGAGATTTATTATTATTATTATTATGATTATTATTATTGTGATTGTAATTATTATTATTATTATTATTATTATTATTATTATTATTGTTTTCCTCCCTAGACCTCCATCAGGCTTAAACAAATACCCCCAAGACCCCCTATCAAGATTTATTTTAGCATTTTTCGGTAGAAAAACGCCCCGGCCTTCCCTCCTAAATTGCAGGCTCACTATTGCTCGCCAGGAAAATTCGACATCTAAAAGGTACAAAAAGTCTTAAAATGGATAAAGAAATGAGGCGAAAGCTCTTAAAATAGCCAAACTAATGGGTCGAACGTCTTAAAATAACAAAACTAATGGAGCTAGACATGAGGGAGAAGGGGTTCATAGAAAAAAAAAAATAAGGCTTGTTGTAGACGATGGCATTTTTCCCTTTATTCTGATTAACATTGGACGATATTACCCAGCCTAAATTCGAGGGTATAAAAACGGTATAAAAAGGTACAGTTGCCCACTTAAGCTCTATTCCTGTGTGACCTTATAATTGATGGAAACCTATTGCGCATGATTGTATTACGAGTGTATATTTGTATGCAGTGGTTAAGTCAATTAATTTGATTAGTCAAAAGAACAACCAATCGCAGTTCTGATTAGTCAAAAGGAAAAGCAATTGCAATTCATCCATACTAATTTTACTTTCATACACAAAATCACGGCAAGGAACAGAACTTATGTGGGCAACTGTACATACAATCATTGGGTGCACAGATGGAGATTTACCTTTCTGTCCTTTGTGCAAAATGAGTTTATTAACATCAATATAGCCTTAACCCTTCCTACCCGGTCTGCCTTAGGTAAGGACAGCTCGAAAGAAGGGCCGCTACCCGGTATGCCTTACCTAAGGCAGCAGCTTAACCCTTCCTCCCCGGGTGTCATTTTAATATGACACCACGGCAGATGGGCAGGTACCCGGGTGTCATTTTAATATACAGTAAGCTTGAAAGCCTATTCAGCTTGGTCTGAACGCCGTGCGTCCGACGCATGTAAACAAAGCCGATCGTTGCGTCACCGCACCTCCGAAAACAAGAAGGAGAAGACTCGTTTGTTATTGTATGTCTGTATGTCGTTGTTTCAGTAGTGAAAAGATCGTCGTATTGCTAACATTGCCTGAAAATGCTCTCCACTAAAATCGTCATCACAACTGAACCAGTTGACTTAGAGAGCTCTACTCAACGCCAGTCTACAGATTGGAAACCGCACTACGTTTATAGATGCGTGGGAAATTTCTAACAGTTAAAATTAACCAAAATACGGTAGCCTAGGCCTAGACGTTTTTCGGCCAGATCGCCCGGGTACGCCGCACTGTCATTAGGAGAGCTAGCCTGGGCCAGGAGGGTTAATAGCCTAATTAAGCTTGGTCTGAACGCCGTGCGTACGACGTATGTCAACAAACCCAAGCGTTGCGTCACCGCACCTCCGAAAACAAGAAGGAGAAGACTCTTCAATGTTATTGTTCTGACGTCAGACGAAATTAGTGTCTGGAAAGCCCCCATATTGGCAACATCTCTGCAATATTTGCTCCACTGAAATCGTCATCACAACTGAACCAGTTGACTTACAGAGCTCTACTCAATGCCAAAATACAGATTGAAAACCGCACTACGATTATAGATGCGTGGGAAAGTTCTAGCAGTGAAAATAAACATAAATACGGTAGCCTAGGCCTAGACGTTTTTCAGCCATTTCGCCCGGGTAGGGGCGACCGTCATTGGGTAAGACAGCCCGGGTAGGAAGGGTTAAAAGGGGAAGACACTTTAATTACCTGTTAATGCCCATAATTTTGGACAGCGCACTCAGCTTTGGAAGGATCTCTATGAATTAAAGGCATAATTTAAAGGCCTGTGTGAGTCTACCTTTAAAATGACACTAATTACACTAATATACCTCTAAAGGGATAGATAACTATGGGCATTTCAAGTACCTAGTGAGTTCATTGCTCAAAAGAAGGGGTTCTGAGAGTGAGGGTCCGAGTCTAGGAGATGAGACACTGAAGCACTGGAGAGAGGCAGCTTCAGAGATGGGGCTGCTTCAAGCCGAGAGTGAGCAACTAAGCCCCATGTATCCTGCGAAGCCAAGATGGCAGGAGCTGGTTGCAGCTAAAAGTGTTTCATATGTTTCACCCCCTAGACTGGAACGAGACCACACAGGCTTCACTGTTCAATAACGGTTGAATGTACAGGCTCTCAGCCTGTGTCCGAGAGGGAGTAGATGGAATATAGAAACAAGAAAACAAATGTTAATGCCCATATTTTTTTTACAATGCTCTCAGCTTTGGAAGACTCTCTATGAATTAAAGGGATACAGGCCTGTGTGACTCTACCTTTGAAATTCCACTAATTGCACTAGCGCTATTAATTCGACCTCTGGGCCTCCATTAATTATAGCCTAATGACGCTTGAATTATTTCAGAACCACTCCACACACTAATGGATCTATCGCGGGATTTTTTTTCGGAAGTTATTTGTTTTTTCATGAAAGGCTCACACAGTCTTGGCCTTTAAGGGGGTAGTACTTGCTTTTTATGGACTCTCTTCTCCCTCATGTTTAGACCCATTATGTTTGCGATTTTAAGACGTTCGTTCACTAGTATGGTGGTTTTGAGACCTTTCGCCCAATTACTGTGTCAATATTAAGACCTTTTGTGTCGTTTAGGTGTCGATTCTTTCCTGGCATGCGATAGCGAGACTGTAATTTTTTAAGGAACCGACCTTCTACCGAAAAATGTACAAATATATCTTGAAAGGAGGAATAGGGGGTGTTTTTTAAAGCTTGATGGAGGTCTAACGAGGAAACTCAAAATTAAATAAATAAATGAATAAGTAGCCCAAAAAACAAGCACTATCCCTTAAATGACACCAGCGAGGGATATCAATTAAATGAATAAGTAGCCCAAAAAACAAGCACTATCCCCTTAATGACACCAGCGAGGGATATCAATTTGGGATGAATGATGCTTGTTGCATTATTGTTATGTTGTTAATGGATTATTACTATGTCACGCACACAGAACAAATACACACACGCATGCACAACACATGGACCGCCAGTATGGCTTCCTTAAGGGCCGCTCTACTGGTGATCTTCTTTCTTATCTTACTAACTCTTGGTCATCCTCCATCCAGGACTTTGGTGAGACTGTTTCTATTGCGCTAGACATATCGAAGGCCTTCGACAGAGTCTGGCACAAATCCATTGTGTCCAAACTACCCTCCTACGGTTTATATCCTTCCATCTGTGCCTTTGTCTCTAATTTTATTTCCGGCCGTCCCATAGCTGAGGTTGTGGATGGCCACCGTTCACTTCCTCAACATATCAACTCTTGTGTTCCTCAGGGTTCGGTCCTATCTCCAATTGTCTTCCTTTTATTCATTAACGACCTTCTCAACTGCACCTCCAGCCCCATTCACTCATATGCTGACGACTCTACATTACACTATTCAACTAGACTTCCTCAACAACATACACAGCAGGAACTCCAAAGCTCATGTAATGAAGCCATACAACACTTATCTTCTGATTTAACTATTATCTCCAATTGGGGCAGAGAAAACCTTGTTGTTGTTGTTGTTCCCCAAGCTGCCTGCCCGAACAGCCCCAAGGCCCCGAGCAAGGCCAAGGCCATAACCGAGCGCCCCCACAGAACCCTCCCTGCCGACCACAATAAAGCCTGGGTGACCGAAGCCACTCCATGGCGGGGAGCTGAGGAGGGTGCAGAAACGCCCCGGAAACCAAAGCCCCACCCAGGGCCCTGTGCCCCTCAGCAATTATGAAGAGAAAGTTGAGGGGTAAAGGAAAAATGTGACGCTTTGGCTTCCAATCTTGGTAGATTGGGAGGTCAATCCACGGAAGAGACGCCGTCACTTGAGATCTAGAAAATATATAAGTAAAAGGAACAGTCAGAGTAAGTTATGGGTATGGCAGATATCAATCAGTTCTCACTCTGATAGACCAGCCCATCACCAAACTTTGTTGCCTTTAATGCTTCCAAAACCCAATTTCTCCATCTACCTACCCGTCGTTAACTCCCAGAAGACTATCTCTTATACTTCAACAATACAAAAATCAACCTTTCGTCCTATCTCAGTATTCTTGGTGTCCCTTTTTCTTCTGTTTCTTTTGGAAGGATCATATTTCCAGTCTTGCTAAGGCGGCCTCCCAGAAGCTGGATGTGCTGAACCGCCTCAAGGGGTTCTTTACCCCTGCACAGCTTCTTGCTCTGTACAGGGGCACAGTGATGTTTCGAGTATTGTTCACATGTGTGGGGAAGATCCTCTCACACAGCACTTCTAGAGAAAGTAGAAAACTCCCGTCCACTCACCAATTCTCTGCAGTCTCTCTATTTCCGCCACAATGTTGCATCTCTCTCACTATTCTACCGCTATTACAATAATCAGTGTTAATCAGAGCTATCTCAGTATACCACCCCCTCTTCGTACAGCATGTAGCACCTGTCTTGCAACACAATCACCCCTAATCTGTACAACTCTCCAACCCAAGAATGAAACTTTTTTCTCAGTCTTTCTTCTATTCAACAGCTGAGCTCTGGAACTCTCTCCCAGAATCAGTCTTTCCTTCTTCCTATGACTTAAATTGCTTCAAACTCCGTGTGTCCAGGCATTTTGGCTCGAACGTTCCTTGATTTTAGCCCTGTCACTCTTTCAACTCTGGGGGAGGCACTCTGCCTTTTGCCTCCCTCACTCACATGGAAAACAAAAATATACCCACAGATACACCCACACATACTGTATATACACCCACACATACACCCATACATACACCCACACATATATACACCCACACATACACCCATACTACACCCACACATATATACACCCATACTACACCCACACATATATACACCCACACATACAGCCACACATACCCCCCACACACCAACACATACACCCAAACACACATACACCCCTACGTACACCCACACATACATAAACCCACGTACACCCACACACACACACAAAACACATACTCACGCCTACACCCTTAAATTGGATTGTATTTATATATATGAGGATATTCAGTAAGGGAAGGTCTTATACCCTCGCCCCAGTTGTTATTCACGTGAAGGCCATCAGTCATATTATTCAGTAAGGGAAGGTCTTATACCCTCTCCCATGTTATTCACGTGAAGCCATCATATTATTCAGTAAGGGAAGGTCTTATACCCTCGCCCCTGTTGTTATTCACGTGAAGGCCATGTCATATTATTCAGTAAGGGAAGGTCTTATACCCTCGCCCCAGTTGTTATTCACGTGAAGGCCATCAGTCATATTATTCAGTAAGGGAAGGTCTTATACCCTCGCCCCAGTTGTTATTCACGTGAAGGCCATCAGTCATATTATTCGGGGAAGTCTTTACCCTCGCCCAGTTGTTATTCACGTGAAGGCACCTCGCCCCAGTTGTTATTCACGTGAAGGCCATCAGTCATATTATTCAGTTCTACCTTTAGCATCCTGAAGGGAGCCCCATCGCTTGTTTTCTCTTTCTCTCCCTCTCTCTTTGGCTTGTTTCCATTCTGCCCCATTCAGCCTACTGTTTTAAGACGTTTACCCCCATCCAGGTGTCAATATTTTCCTGGCGAGCGGTAGCGAGCCAGCATATATATATTTTTGTTTTGACAGCAAGCTAAATTTGTAAATTTTTCGATAGAAAAAAATCTCCGGCGAAGCCAGTACCTCTCCATACAATGCTGGCTCGCTATCGTTCGCTAGGAAGAAATCGACACCTGGATGGAGATAAACGTCTTACAAACAGTTGGCTGAACGGGGCCGAATGGATACAAGCCAGGGAAAGAGAAAACTATAGAGAGATAAAACAAACTCGGTGACCCCCCCCTCAACCCCTTTTATTATCCAAGGACGCCGAAGTCAGAGAGTTAATTGAGCCAGTCTGCTGCCTTTTAACTCACTCAGGTCCATTCTAACCTAAACAAAATCGATTATTCATTGTCAGATTCGAAGAAAAAAACACGCATAACTGAATACTGAAAGGGTTAAGGGGGGTCACCGTTTTTGTTTTTATATTCTCCTTTTCTCTCTTTCCCTGGCTTGTATTCATTCGGCCCCATTCAGCCAACTGTTTTAAGACGTTCATCTCCATCCAGGTGTCGATTTCTTCCTAGCGAACGATAGCGAGCCAGCATTGTCTGGAGAGATCCGGCTTCGCCGGAGAAATTTTTCTATCGAAAAATTTACAAAGTTAGTTTGCTGTCAAAACTAAAATATATATATGCTGGCTCGCTACCGCTCGCCAGGAAGATATTGACACCTGGATGGGGGTAAGCGTCTTAAAACAGTAGGCTGAATGGGGCCAAATGGATACAAGCCAAAGAGAGAGGGAGAGAAAGAGAAAAAAGCGAGGTGGGCTCCCTTAATTGATTTGTACTCTTATCATTTTTCCCCTGGCCCCTCCATTCATCATTCACCCCATGACTAACTTTATATTGGGAGAGCTTGGCATACCTCCCTGTACTTTCCTGGGGTCCTATTTCTCTCTCTCTCTCTCTCTCTCTCTCTCTCTCTCTCTCTCTCTCACTCTCACTCTCACTCTCTCTCTCTCTCTCGTCTCTCTCTCTCTCTTCCTCCTCCTCTCTCTCTCTCTGTCCTCTCTCTCTCTCTCTCTCTCTCTCTCTCTCTCTCTCTCTCTCTCTCTCTCTCTCTCTCTCTCTCTCTTACACACACACGCCATATGTAAATCATTCGTGAACAACTTTCAAAGATCACATGTGTCCATCTACCTATCTATCTCTCGGTCGGTCGGTCTGTCTGTCTGTCTATCTATCTGGTTGATTGTCTGTATGCCTATGTCTGGCCTTGTGGCTGGCTAGCTATCTGTCCTGTGGCTATCTATTTCTATCTATCTATCTATTTATCTGTCTGCCTGTCTGTATGTCTATGCCAGGCTATCTATCTGTCCTGTGTCTATTTATCTATCTATCTATCTATCTATATACATATATACACTGTATATATATATATATATATATATATATGGCTGCCTGTCTATATGCCTTTGCCTGGCTTTGTGGCTGGCTATCTATCTGTCCTGTCTGTCTGTTTGTCTGTGGGTGCGCATGCGTTACAAAGAGAACGAGAGAGATTCCTATTCCGGTCAGAGCTCCAAAAATGTGCAAGAGTTAGTGATCCTTGGGGTCCAATCTCTCTCTCGCTCTCTCTCTCTCTCTCTCTCTCTCTCTCTCTCTCTCTCTCTCTCTCTCCTCCTCCTCCTTCAGTGTTTTGTCTCTCTCCCTCCTCTTTCATTTTTATCTCTTCCACTTTCGTCTCCCCGTATTTCCATCTCCTCCATCTGTTCTCCCACTTTGGTGTCTCTGGAGTTGAAGCCTTTTAGTTTGCTTTCTGTGGCAACCAATCCTTTCCTATGGCAATCATCGACCTTCCTTTCCCAATCATATTTATATATTTTCTGCATTGCTAACCTTTTCTTCCACATATATATTCTTTATTTTGAGTTCTGTTGCCGTCCTGACCATCTCGCTTGGATCATATGGACTGTGTGGTCAATGTATCTATGTAAATCTACAGTATGTAACTTCTCGTCTTAAAGGGAGGTTATTTTCTGGACCCCTTTCTCCCTTATGTTTTTCTCCAACAGTTTTGAGTAAATAATAAGATACTCGCTCCATTAGTTTTGCGATTTTAAGACCTGTTCTGCCATTTAGGTGTCTATTTCTTGCTGGCGTGTGAAAGCGAGACTAATTTCGGAGGGATTGGCATTCGGCTGGGACATTTTTCTACCGAAAAATGTACAAACTAATCTCCAAGGGGGGTCTTGGGGGTATGGTTAAAGCTTGATGGAGGTTTTGGGAGGAAACTAAAGAAAATATGTTAATAAACAAATATGGGTATTCTGCAGAACAACAACTCCTCGACTACGGGATTTCTGTCTCATGGATTTTCTTTTTCGCTCTTACCTTACTCAGGGGACCTTACTGATGTGCAGATAAGTGCTACTTTTCTTATTTTGTCAATTTTATTTTCACTCCCCTATAACATTATCAGAGTTATTTTTGTACAGCCAGTCCAGGACACTTTGTTTACATTCTAACCTCCTTGGAGGCTCCTCCCCGATGTTCAGTAGCCAATTAGAGTGGAGCTTCACCTACAAGACGTCAGTACATTAAATTTTGTATTGGTACTTTCCTATTATCGACAGCCAAAGCTGAAGATTGCAGAGTAAACACCATAGACTTTATCCCATCATTGTTTATAGTTTTAACCCTTCTTTGGCGGCGCCCGGCTATTGTCGAATGAAATAAATGGGGCCTATGGGTGGGGCCCGGCTATTGTCGAATGCAATTTTGAGCACGTAATGTGCTCTGAGAGAGAGCGGAGCGGTGGGAGGAGCGTAGATTACCTCCTGACCGCTCGCACGGTGGCCGTGGAGCTACTGAGATGTACTCCTTTGTACTCCACCCTCTCTCACTCATTTCACACGTAATAATGTAAGAAAATTACCGTATTTTAGAGATTTTGCCCTTCGGTTGCACGATCGTTGCAAGACAACCAGTGATCGTAGAAGGATGGTTTGGGTATCATTGGAAAGCTCAATTTACGCCCTTTCAGGGATACATACTTGTATTACGCTCTGGGTCTTGTTTATGCATGAAAAAGAGCACGGAAACAACCCAATTTATGGTAAAAAAAAACGCTGGGCGGTACATAGAAATTACCGCCTAGGCCGCTCTTAAGGTGTTAATACCCAATCAGCGGGGGTGTGGGGGCGGCAGCCCCCACCCATAATACTAGGATAGGTTAGGTAGGGTTGTTAGGTTAGGCCAATGTCTTTTCAAAGTTGACTAAATCGAGTAAATTCCTAGATTGTTAGGGTATCTGAATTACAATTAACAATGCAAATGCTAAGAAAAAGTGCTTTCCGCACTTTCTAGCAATAAAATACACACTTACAAATCATTACTATATAATAACAAATAATATAAAAATAAAATAATCGTTGTTGTTCTGCAGAATTACTATATATCCATAATCTTTCTTTGCATTCTATTATCTCTCTTTCCCATTCCTCCCCATCCTTCATCTTCCGTTCATATCCCTCCTCCACCATGTGCAGTCGAGGTAACAAATAATGTTTGTTCTCTCTCTCTCTCTCTCTCTCTCTCTCTCTCTCTCTCTCACTCACTCACTCACTCACTCACTCACTCACTCACTCACTAGAAAATTGGCTCGGCAACAGAACGCAAAGAGTAGTAATAAACGGTAAGGCATCTAAATGGACCAATGTAAGTAGCGGGGCACCCCAGAGATCGGTACTAGGTCCAATTATCTTTCTAATTTACATCAACGACATAGATGAGGGTCTCACCTGTACAATCTCAAAGTTTGCTGACAATACAAAAATTGCAAATAGTGTACTCTCAAAAGAACAAGTTGACGATATGCAACACAATCTAGATAAGTTGTCACGTTGGGCGCAAATTTGGCAAATGAGTTTCAATGTGGATAAATGTAAATTACTACATATCGGATACCTAAATGAGAAAGCAAACTATTTGATGATTGCCACTGAGCTTAAGAGTGAAGACAGAGAAACCGATCTGGGAGTAACAGCATCGAATAACCTAAAACCGAGTCAACAATGTTCAGAAGATGTTAAGAAGGCAAACAAAATAATTGGCTTTATAGGCAGGTCATTTGAGCATAAATCCAAAGAAGTTATCCTAACTCTTTACAGTTCCTTAGTCCGCCCTCTTCTGGAATACTGCGTTCAATTATGGTGCCCTTATTACCAAAAAGGTATAGACAAGCTAGAACGAGTTCAACGTAGAGTTACCAAAATTATACCTAGCCTAAAGAACAAACCATACGAGGAACGTCTTAGAGAATTAAATCTATTTCCTTTAACCCAACGCAGATTAAGGGGCGACTTAATTCAAGTGTTCAAAATCATCAAAGGCATCGACAATATGAACTGTAGTAAGTACTTCACAATCGAGCAATCTAATTATAAGCGGGGAAATGGTTGCACAATGATTGGTTAAACTTTTAACTCTCACGAATCTAAGAATTTCTTTTTCAATCGAGTTGTAAACTTGTGGAATGGGCTTCCCCGAGTCGTTATACACTGCAGCACCGTTGATTCTTTTAAACTTCGCCTAGACAAATATCTTGCATCAAACCCGCGACTGACTGCGTTTGTAAATGAATAACTTTATATTATCCCCCCTCAGATACTAACCCATCTGTCCCCTACTAACTTCCTAATCCTGCCATGGCCATTAGTTCCAGGGCAGTATTTTCCTTTCCAATGTTCCCTTACCCACTCTAAACCACTGTTTGGACACTTGATCCTCAGTGATTTGGAGGACAAGCAGCCTAGAAGGGTCACTAGACCTATTGTTGCTTGATTTCCTTTGTACTCCTTTGTACTCACTCACTCACTCACTCTCTTTCTCTCTCTCGAACAATTCGGACATGGAGACGTTGTATTTTGAAATTATCGGACCGGCCTTGAAGATTATATCAGGTTGTTCCATTAGTTAACGTTCACTGTCCCAAGTATGTCGTTCAATTGTGTACACGACTATCAGATTGCGACTGTACAACTGCCAGAACCTGGAACAAATTATATGGAGAATTTACTATATCCAATCGCCATAATAGGATAATATATAGTAAACATGTAATAATGAACATATATGGTCTTACCCATTTTAAACATCAGTATTACATCAAGGTAGAATCATAGCAACTCCAGTTTAAACTATACAGTAGGTGACGTATTTTCATTATATTCTGGAAATTATTAGATGATTGTATTCAGCTTAGGACGGACGAGTAGCAATTAAAAGGCTACCTACTATCTCAGTTAACCCTTTTAGCTACCACAGATTCTTCCTAAGCTGCATAAAATCGTCTAAAAATATCTGAAATAATACAACATACATCCCCCGGTAGTGAAAGGGTTACACATGTAATATATAAACCTCTGAGACCATTTAACTTTGTTCCTTATTTATGTTACTTGTCCCTGGTTCGTGACTTGGCAACTGTATCTCGGCTCCTCTTGTCTGCCTCTGCCTTCTTCATCTTTCTCTCTCTTACTCCCCTTCCTCTTTCTCTCCTTCGCCCTTTTCATCTCCTTCTATCCTGTCTTATCAGCGTGGATACTATGCTTTATCTTTCTCGTCCTCCTTCATACTCTGTCCACCTGTATTCCTCTTCTTTCTCATCTGCTATCTGCTATCTTTCTTTTTCTTTCGTCTTTTCATCTCCCTCTGTTCCTCCTTCCCTTCCTTCTTCATCTTTCTATCTTACTATCTTGCTCGCCTTCATCTTTCTTTCTACCCCCCCATATTATCTTCCTCCTTTCACTTATCAGTCTTCCTCTTCCTCTAGCTATATCTCTTACTCTCCCTCATCTTTCTCTTGTTCTCCCTTTTCACCTCCCTCTGTTCCTCCCTTTGCCTACTATAATAGTCGGTGTTTTTCTTCGCATCTTCCTCCTCCATATTTCTCTTTCTCTCTTCCTCCTCGTCGCTCTCACTCATCCTCTCCCTTGTTATCTCCCGCTATTTCTCCCCTCATCGTGTTTTTCTCTTACCATTTTATTTTTAGCTCCAAACAATCTCCTCATATAACCTATCCCCCCCTTCCATCCTCCCCCCTGCCACTCTCCCCCTTCCTCTTCATAGGGACTTTGACTTTCTCTCGCTCATACTTCCCCAATACCCATCATCACCCACCCAGCGGCCCCAGTTTATTCCAAGCCTGTTGGTAATTTGAATACTTCACACTTCAGGAACAAAAGTCGTTTTTATTATATTAATATAATTATCTATATATCTATATATATATCTATATAATATTATTTATATATATAAGAATAATATATATATAATATAATAATAATATTATATATGTATATATATATAATTATATATATAATATACTAAGTATATATATATATATTATATACTAATTAACTTAATGGTATAGTGGAATACACACCTATATTATATAATTTCGTGTTTACAATGCAACCTTTAACAGTGCAAAACGATGTGATGTCCATAATTATGTCATGTTCTTCTCTTTATTTTTTTTTGCTCCTCTGACTCTCTCTCTACTCCTCTCAATACCTCAGAACTCTGAGACGCCAAGCAGCAATAATATCAGACGGCGCCGTTCGCAGTTTTTAATTAAAGAAGGTCCGGGCGTGGGACAATTATCGGGGAGAGAGAGAAGAGAGGGAGAGAGAGAGCGAGAAGGTAGGAACATAGGCAATAATGATATGAACAAACAACGAAGCGCGACGAGATGAGAGAGAGGAGAGAGAGAGAGAGAGAGGAGGCACCCCGAGGGGGAGAGGAGGAGTGGAGGAGGAGGGGGCGGGAGGAGAGGAGGAGATGAGGGGGAAGGATGAGAGGAGAGAGGACGAGAGGAGGGAGAGAGGAGAAGGTAGTAGGAAAGGTAGAGAGGGAGACTGAGAGAGAGAGAGAGAAGGTAGCTAGAACATATGATTTTTTTTTTTTATGAAACGAACGAAACGCGGAGAGAGACGGACCGAGAAGAGAGAGCGAGAGAGAGAGAGAGAGACGGAGAGACGAGATGAGATGACGAGAGATAGAGAGAGGAGGAGAGGATGGGATGGTTATGCAAAATTATCGACCCTTAGACGTAGTAGTGTAATAATAGATTATACAACTCATCATTTAAAACCTAAACTTAAATGGGATGGAGTTGGCGCGACATGGCAGACAAGGGAAAAAGAGCGAGTAAGCTAGATTTGCATATAAATCCTATAGATGTACTGAAATCATAAGGTTAAGAAGCTCACTTTAGCCTGAAATAAAATTCAAATACGATTTAAAACAGTCCAAACCAGTCAGAGATGAGAGAGATGAGAGAGAGAGAGACGAGAGAGAGGGGAGGGGGTGTAGTTGGGGGGTGCTGGGCAGGGGGGGGGGGGCCCCCCCCCCCCCCCCCCCGCCGGGGAAATATGGGGTTGTGGCCATGTTGGTGGGCGGGGGGGGATGAGGGGATTATTGTGGAGTGGTGTTGGTTGTCCAATAATGTTGGTGGGTTGGCCGAGGGGGAAGTGAAGAAGGGGGGTAGGGTGGGGGGGGATGGAATATAATGTGATGAAAGGAATAAAAATAAGAAGGAGAAAGTGTGTAAAATGGTCAGATTAGGAGAGTGTGATGAGAAAACATGGGGAAAGAAAACATGGGGAAGGAGTTGAAAGAAAGCAAAAGAGAGAGGAGAGAGAGAGAGAGAGAGAGAGAGCGAGAGAGAGAGAGGAGAGAGAGCTACATAGAGCTACATAGATACACAGACCACACAGACCTCAAGGTCCTTACTAGGCAGTCTGGCCTTACAAACTATAATATGCATATATACACATAAACACATACACATACATAACATATACATATATATATATACATATATATACACATACATATACCCCTACATACATACACACATATATATACAGTATATATATACATACT